>PITA01003174.1:102328-144560 GCA_004023965.1 Spilogale gracilis
AACACTCGCAAAACAATCAACGTGATAGAACAAATCAATAAGAGAAGAGAGAAAAACCACATGGTACTCTCAATTGATGCAGAAAAGGCATTTGACAAAATACAACATCCGTTCCTGATCAAAACTCTCCAAAGTATAGGGATAGAGGGAACATTTCTCAACCTCATAAAATCTATCTATGAAAAACCCACAGCGAATATCATTATCAACAGGGAAAAACTGACAGCCTTTCCTCTGAGATCAGGAACAAGGCAAGGATGCCCACTCTCACCACTACTGTTCAACATAGTGTTAGAAGTCCTAGCAACAGCAATCAGATAACAGAAGGAAATAAAAAGTATCCAGTTTGGCAAAGAAGAAGTCAAACTCTCTCTCTTTGCAGATAACACGATACTCTATGTGGAAAACCCAAAAGACTCCACCCCTAAACTACTAGAACTCGTACAACAATTCAGTAATGTGGCAGGATACAAAATCAATGCACAGAAATCAGCTGCATTCTTACACACTAACAATGAAAAAATAGAAAGGGAAATCAGAGAATCGATTCCGTTTACTATAGCACCAAAAACTATAAGATACTTAGGAATAAACCTAACCAAAGAAGTCAAGGATCTGTACTCGAGAAACTACAGAACACTCATGAAAAAATTGAAGAAGACACAAAAAGATGGAAGAGCATTCCATGCTCATGGATCGGAAGAATAAACATTGTCAAAATGTCTATACTTCCCAGAGCAATCTATACTTTCAATGCCATTCTGATAAAAATTCCACCAACATTCTTCAAAGCGTTGGAACAAACAATCCTAAAATTTATATGGAACCAAAAAAGACCCGGAATCGCTAAGGAATTGCTGAAGAAGAAAAACAAAGCTGGGGGCATCTCGTTACCTGACTTCAGGCTTTATTACAAAGCTGTGTTTACCAAGACAGCATGGTACTGGCACAAAAACAGAGAAACAGACCAATGGAACAGAGTGGAGAGCCCACATATGGACCCACAAATCTATGGTCAAATCATCTTTGACAAAGCAGGAAAAAATATCCAGTGGAAAAAAGACAGTCTCTTCAATAAATGGTGCTGGGAAAATTGGACAGCTACGTATAGAAGAATGAAACTAGACCATTTTCTTACACCACACACAAAGGCAAACTCGAAATGGATGAAAGACCTCAACGTGAGGCAGGAATCCATCAAAATCCTGGAAGAGAACATAGGCAGTAACCTCTTTGACATCGGCCACAGCAACTTCTTTCAAGACACGGCTCCAAAGGCCAAGGAGACAAAAGTGAAAATGAACTTCTGGGACTTCATCAAAATAAAAAGCTCTGTACAGCAAAAGAAACAGTCAACAAAAAAAAGAGGCAACCCACAGAATGGGAGAAGATATTTGCAAATGACACTACAGACAAAAGGCTGGTATCCAAGATCTATAAAGAACTACTCAAACTCAACATCCAAAAAGAAGATGAACTCATCAAAAACTGGGCAAGAGACATGAAGAGACACTTCTCCATAGAAGATATACAAACGGCTAACAGACACATGAAAAAATGCTCAGCGTCACTAGCTATCAGGGAAATTCAAATCAAAACCACACTGAGATACCACCTTACACCAGTCAGAATGGCCAAAAGTAACAAGTCAGGAAACAACAAATGTTGGAGAGGCTGCAGAGAAAGGGGAACTCTCTTACACTGTTGGTGGGAATGTAAACTGGTGCAGCCACTTTGGAAAAGAGTGTGGAGATTCCTTAAAAAATTAAAAATAGAGCTACCCTATGATCCTGCAATGGCACTACTGGGCATTTACCCCAAAGATACAAATATAGTGAAAAGAAGGGCCATATGTACCCCAATGTTTATCGCAGCAATGGCCACAATGCCAAACTGTGGAAAGAGCCAAGGTGCCCATCAACAGATGAATGGATAAAGAAGATGTGGTACATATATATACAATGGAATACTACGCCTCCATCAGAAAGGATGAATATCCATCCAACTTTGTAGCAAGATGGACTAGATTGGAAGAGATTATGCTGAGTGAAATAAGCCAAGTAGAGAAAGTCAAGTATCACGTGGTTTCACTTACTTGCGGTGCATAAGGGGTAATGTATAGGACAGTAGGAGAAGGAAAATAAATGGGAAGTAGGGTAATTCAGGGAGAGAAATGAAACAAGAGAGACTTTGGACACAGAGACAAACTGAGGGACTTGGAGGGAGGGGGGTGGGGGGATAGGAGAGCCTGGTGGTGGGTACTGAGGGCACCTACTGCCTAGAGCACTGGGTGTGGAGAATGGGGAATGAATCTTGAAACACTGGAAAAAAATTTAAGTAACAATAAAAATAAATTTAAAAATATACAAAGCCCTCAATATGACAAAAATAAAATTATCAATAATAATAATGATATTATATTTTTAGTTAGAGTGATATGATTGAATATGCTTTCTTATTTTTAAAATGTTGGTTTTATTTTGTATCAGGGATCTAAGGGCTGATTTTAAGTTCAATTTTAATACTTTGTCTTAATGATCCCCATGACTAACTAGGATATCTCCTTAGGATTCATCCTTCCAATTAAAGGACTACAGTATTGGCTGCATTATGATCTTCATTTTCATCTCTGCCTCCAATTTTGCAAGGAATTTTGGATAAATTTGATTAGTAAAAGTCCATCTCCCCTGACCTCAATCAGTGGTTCTTACAAACTAACCAGAAGACATTCTGTGTTTTCCTATTTGCTGGAGGTAGTGAAGTGGATTTAAAATCCACTGAACCTCTTTAATTTGAAGATTTTTTTTAAGATTATATTTATTTATTTGACAAAGAGAAACACAGCGAGAGAGGGAACACAAGCAGGGGGAGTGAGAGAGGGAGAAGCAGACTTCCCACCCAGCAGGGAGCCCAATGTGGGGCTCAATCCCAGGACTCTTAGATCATGACCTGAGCTGAAGGCAGACGCTTAACGACTGAACCACCCAGGCACCCCTATTTTGAAAATTTTAAAACAGATTAAGGAATATTGGTTTCCGTAAGCTTAAGCACACAGATAAGGAGCTTTCTAAAAAAAATGGGGGTCACACTTGATATCCAGTCCAAAGAAAACCTTGTATTGGTGACAGTATCTCTAAACACCCATTTTCAAAATGTGCCCTCCCCTCCAAAAGCATGAGTTCTTTTGAAAAAAGAAGTTATTTTCTCATTATTATTAAATTTTCACCTTTGCAACCCAAGGGATAAATTGAACATGTTTCATTTTTGGTCTTTAGGGCTAGGAGTAACATGCCACTGACAGGCACTTTCCCACAGTGACATCAGTTCAACACAGCACGCTTGCTTTTCATAAAGGAAAAAGGCACCATTCTTCTTTACCTCTGCCTGCTCATGGTTTGTTACGAGATGACCAGTGAACCTCAGGGTCACCATCAACTTATAAAATATTGGAAATGTTCTCATTTTAATTTAATATATTCCATACAGCCATTTACCTGGACATGTATTAGTAGCAAAATGTCCCAGGAGGCCAGAAGTTAAGAAATGACCACTCTACTTTTGCAACTCTCATTTTCTGGATATGAAAATAGAAATAGCAATTCTCATTTTTTCTCTGGTACCTAAGGAAGTATTCTGTACATTGCCTGGGGCACATACTTGGGGAAACTTTAGTCTACGTGTTCGAAGCAAATTGTATTTGTATAACAATCAACAAAGCATTATGACATTTGATCTTCAGAATACACCATGAAGAAAGTAGTAGTATCACTTTTATTTTATAGATGAAAACAACTCTGAAGCCTCATGAATAAATGGCCCATTGTCATTTGAAGTTGGAACTGAAGCCTGTGACTTTTGCCTCCAAATCCTATACTTTCCACTATGACATTTTGCATACAGTCCACACTTCTTCAAATATATGCTCGAGTGAGTATAAGCCAGAAAGACAAGAAGGTCATAATATTCAACTTTGGAGTAGAAAGGGGGGGGGAATGCATTCAATAATATTTCTCCAAAAATGCAACTCAATCAAACTCCTTGAAATGAAGATAATATATACCCACTTGGTACTAATCTTCTATTTTGGAGAATTTTTAAAGTACTCTATTTTGGAGAATTTTTAAAGTACAACATTATTATTTTCCTTCTAGGGAAATAATTTGGAAGAAAGAAAAAAGCTTTATAAACTGTTCATTATGGTGTTATATATCATTGGGAAAATGGTATGCATTAAAACTTTTATAGTAGGAAATTGAAGAAAATACATTTACTTTCAGCCATTACAATTATAAAAATCATTATTACATAGGGACAAGAAAAGTAACTATGCTTTCATATTTTTATTGATGCCAGTAGTTCTCAAATATTAATGTATGTCAGAATCACGTGTGAAATGTTTAAACACACTCTTTCCCAGACCCAATCCTAGACCTACTGAATCTGAATCTCTACAGTTTGTCCTATGGTTCGAATCTGTATTTCAAGAGCTGCATTGGTGTTTCTGATGCACAATCCAGATGGAGCATCACTGATCAATATTAGGATTGCACAATCTAAAATCTGTGATGAAAGATAAGATTGAAAGAAGATACAAAAAAATAAAGCCAGTTTCATTCACTGAGCTAACCAAAAAAATAATCATTTATTTTATTTTTACTTATCTAATATATATTGTATAACAGTAATGTAATGGATTAACATGGGCACATGGGTTAAAATCTCTTTCCTTATATGTATTGTAAAGAAATGTGTCTTTTCCCCTTAAGTCTCAACAGTTATGTATTTGGTTTTCACCATAAATATGAGAAAAATCAATTATCTATGGCCTCTGTTTAGAGAGTTTTGTTCAGGCAAGATTTGGCCATTATGAATACTACATTCCTTTGCCCTGTGCAGCAGCAAGAGAAGGGCCATGTGATTGCTTAGAGTCTTAGTATCAAGTCCTGCTGCTGATATAATTAGGGAGGAAGATGGGAGATTGCAACCACATTATTGTGATTCTACCAGTATGCTGGAGATCCTGGGGCATACCTCCTGCTGGCCTCAGAGGAAGGTGGCACAAATATTAATGAAGTAATACTTTTTAATGGCTGGAAGAATCTTGGGATTGTCATAAAGAAAACAACTTGTAAACAACCAACCATATGGAAGGCAATCAACCAAACTCTTACAATTGCTCATGAAAAACCAATATCATGTACCAAAGACATACTGTGACATTTCCTTTGAGTTACACTTCTGAATGGTACAACCCAGCAATATTGCTCCTGATGGTAGAGCTAGTACCTCAGGCCACTTTTATATTACTGTTAACATTCCCACTCACTGCATTCCAGTATACTGTCTACATTGCAGATGCCCCCAAATACTTTACTTTCTGAGTAGTTATCTCTTTATGCATAATGTTGAATATTTATTTTTTAATTGCAGTGTAATTAATGTAATTAATTACGGTATAATTAATTAATATAATTCATGTTTGTTATATTAGTTTCAGGTGCACAATATAGTGATTCAACAATTCAATGCTTTACTCAATGCCTATCACATTGAGTGTACTCTTATCACCTTGATCTCTTTATTTTGGTATGACTTGGTGATCAATCTCTGGCTAAAAGTGGAAGGAACTAGTAGATTGAACCCAAACCAGTCTCTCCATTAGTTCTCATTGCCAAGTCCCTGGGACTTCCGTAGTTCCTATCCTTTCCAAGGCCTATTTTCTCTGATTTTTTTTTCTTTAATTTTGTAATCTACCCCATATTTTTGTGAGCTAAAAGAGTGTGGAGATGTGAGTTTTCTCTGCAGCAGCACTCCATCACCACTCTCTAGCCCCCTGTACATTTAGTGCAGCAATGGCTGAATTAGGTGGGCTCTTGACCCTAGTTTAGCTTCCACAGTGACCTCAAAGGGAACAACTCCCCTTGCTTGGTTCGTATTGTTCAGCAGTTATTCGCAGAATTTCAGCCAAGATTTTCTCCCTCAGCCCTTCCAACAATTTTTTAGCTCCTAACCCTCCAAATTGTGTCCATTTCTGATTAAGATACCTGCGGAAAGGGGTTTTTTCTGTACTAAAATCTAGTTCATACACTTCCAACAAATTCTGTTTTTGCTTATACTTGCCAAAGTCAGTTTCTGTTGCATCCAGTTAAATAACTTCCCTTACACTATGGGTAACTAACATAACATAATGAAAAATAAATATTTAAAAAAGGAAATAGCTTTCCTTACAGATGCCTGGGGTGACAGGAGCTGAGCTGCTACAATGGAAAGAATTCGATCCTTGCTAAAGAGTGCAGAGGTCAGGGCGACTCAGTTGAGTGGCTCAGCTGGTTGGGCGACTGCCTTCCGCTCAGGTCATGATCCCGGAGACCCAGGATCGAGTCCCACATCGGGCTCCCTGCTTGGCGGGAAGCCTGCTTCTCCCTCTCTCACTCCCCCTGCTTGTGTTCCCTCTCTGGCTGTGTTTCTCTCTGTCAAATAAATAAATAAAATCTTAAAAAAAAAAAAAAAAAAGAGTCCAGAGGTCAAAGTTTGGCCATTTAGTAGCATATGACCATAGACATATCACTCACATTTCTGAGCCTGTTTCTTTATCTGTAAAGTGAGAATAATAATACTCACTTTGTGGGATATTTGTAAGGACTAAATTTGTTAAAGTAAAAACGTGTTCGATATCTAACAGTCATCCAACAATTGTTGCTTGTGTCTTCTTCGTCTTAGTGAAGATAACCAGCAATTACCTGAAAATTTTGGGTTTTTTTTTTAATAGAAAGATACTTGGTCATGAGAAAAAAAAGTGTGTGTGTGTGTTTTTTTTTAAGATTTTTTTATTTATTTGACAGAGAGAAACACAGCGAGAGAGGGGACACAAGCAGGGGGACTGAGAGAGGGAGAAGCAGGCTTCCCACCGAGCAGGGAGCCCGATGTGGGACTCGATCCCGGGTCTCCGGGTTCATGACCTGAGCCAAAGGCAGTCGCTTAACCAACTGAGCCACCCAGGCACCCCAAAAACCAGTGTTTTAAAGTGATCAATGATTCATTGGTTTATATATATATTTTTTTATATGTATTTTTTAATTGCCTGGCTATACATTTTTAATCTCCTGGCAGTAACAAAATGAAAAGTTGGAAAACATCTGGACTTTTGATGATGCTCTCAAGGTGCTGAATTAACTAACCCTAGAGCTCTCTTGTTTAATCGACATTTTGTTTGGTTTCCCGTAACTTGAAGCTGGATGCTAACAGATAACTCTTAGGTTAGGTTCTCTGGGAAGGAGGCTCTAAGATGGTGGTTGATTAGGAAGCACCCTCAGTATTAACACCCATGAGAAGGTGGTGACAACAGGCTGAGCAGGAGAAGGAGGCTAAAGTGCAATATTATCCAAAAGTGTTCTCAGCCACCCCCCCACAAGAAACTCTTAAGCCAGGATGGACCATTAGAGCTACCCCAAGTGTAGGCAAGGGGGCAGAGCCTTTATATTTCCACTTTATAACTCTTGCCTTGACCAGTCATTGGGTACGAGTTGCTTGCGGGCAAGGCTGCCTGGCCTTGAGTGAGGCAGCTCTATTTAGCCAAGAGCAACTCTCGGGGAAGAACTCAGCTGTGTTCCATGAGCAGACAACATTGGCAGCCACAAGAAGAATGAACTTATATTGGTCCTAAAGGCAGATGGGGCGGTACCCCAGAGGACCCACCATATACACTCAAATTCCACGTAAACAGATGGACCCTCACAACAATGATACACGATAGTTAGATCTGCTTATTATAACCCCAAACCATAAATATGTTGAATTAAGAAATGACATAGACAGTTTGGTACTTAGAATCTTTGAGCTATAAGGCACCTCAGAGATTTTGGAGATCATCCTCCTTGTTTTTACAAATGAATTAACTGAGGCTCATGGTGTGATAAACTCATTTACCAATATCACAGACCATTCTGTGGCTCTGGTAGTACCAGAATCAGAAGTTTACTCTCGACTCATTATTCATTGCATGACTTCAGTCCTGCATTTATTTGGCAGATCTCTCTGGCTAGCAGGATATTATGCAAAAGTTGTATAATCTATATCCAGGATGCTTTAAATAATTCTGAAAAGTACTCTCAAGAGTCCCTTAGTTGTCAAGATTCTTGCATATACATTTTCCATTAGCATAATTGATTAAGCTATAAGTGTCTCTATAAAATTAAGCACAGTCTTTTGTTATCCAAGTATATTTAAGCTCCTGACAACAGATAAATCAGAAATTTATATAACCCAACATGTATTCAATTCCAAGAAAGATAACTAGTTCTAATAAAGGCTTCACCTGTGTAATCAGTTTGTGTTCTCTAGTACATTATAATCTCAGTTTTGTAGCTTCTGCACATTCATTCAATCTTCCTAGAAACTGTGACAGGAGCAGGGAGAAAATTATTAGCTCCAGTTTAGAGATGAAACTACATATGAAGAGAAATGACATGACCCACCAGAAGACATGCATCCAGTAAACGGCAGAGCCAGAGCAAAATGTAGGTCATCTGTCTCACAACCCAGTGTAGCAAACACACCCTAAGGCAACCCCTAATAGATCATGCTGTTATACAATCCCCTCCCCATCCAGTTCTGGTAGAAATTGTGATTTGCTTAGAATATAGAAAAAGTGATGAGATGTCACCACTCTGATTATGGCAAAGATGACTTTGTGACAAAGTGACAAAGATGTCACTTGTGGTTCCATTTTGTTGTATAATACTTTCTAAAAGGAGACAGGCATTCCTCCTGGTCTTAAAGAAACAAGCTGCCATGTTGTAAACCATTATCTGGATTTCCACACAGTAGGGAACTCCAGAAAGCCTCTGGGACCTGAGTGTGGCCTCTGGCCAACAGCCACCAAAAGGCTGGGGCCTTCATCTGAAGTCTGACATCACCCCAAATGGGCTTGAAAGTAGATCCTTCCCCATCTGAGCCCCGAGATGAGAACACAGCCCAGCTGCCAGCCACATTGTAACTCTGTAAGATCCTGAGTAGACTGTCTCTGGGCTCCCATTTATGCACAAAAAGCCTAGACTCCTGACACACAGAAACTGTGAGATAGTAAATGTGTCTTGTTTGAAGTTGTTAAGTTTGTGGTAATTTGTTATATAACAATAGAAAACTATCACAACTGTGTGTTATTGGCATAAACGTTGATACACAGAACAATAGAATCGGATGAAGAGCCTAGGGAAAAAACCCTACACATATGTGGTCAATTAATTTATGACAAAGGAGCCAATAATATGTAATGGGGAAAGTCTCTTCAAAAAGAGGTGTTGAGAAAACTAGACAGTCACATGCAAAAGAATGAAACTAGATCATTCTCTTATGCCATATGGAGAATTTAACTCAAGTTGATTATACATTTGAACATAAGACCCAAAACTATAAAATTCTTAGAAGAAAACACAAATAGTTAAGCTTCTTAATATCAGTCTCAGTGGTAATTTTTGGACTCTAACACCAAAAGCAAAAATAAACAAGTGGAGGTATATAAAACTAATGTTTAATGTATAGAAACTAACACACAGCAAAGGAACAATTGAGATTTCTGTTTGTTGAGCTTTTTTTTTTTTAAATATTTTATTTATTTGACAGAGAGAAACACAGCCAGAGAGGGAACACAAGCAGGGGGAGTGAGAGAGGGAGAAGCAGACTTCCTGCCAAGCAGGGAGCCTGATGTGGGACTCGATCCCGGGTCTCCAGGATCATGACCTGAGCCTAAGGCAGTCGCTTAACCAACTGAGCCACCCAGGTGCCCCTGTTGAGCTTTTTACTTTCAGAGTTTGTGACACAAAGTCCCTTGATTATGAGTAAAGACTGTTGTGAACTCCGTATTTGTATAAGATCAATGATCTTCCAGTTCACCCTGAGAAGTCACTGATCCTGGATCTGAAGACAGATCTTCAAAGCTTGATTATGAAATCCACCATTCGGTGGAGATGCCCCAGGATAACCCCTTTTCTTTAGTTTAAAGCTGCCTAGTGTGGTGAAAACTTGCAGGTATCAAGTTTTAATATCAGTAATTTCTTGAGGAGGGAGCCTCACCTTCTTTTGGTGATGGTTTGGGTCACTTGTGGCTTGTTGTCCGTTGGTCTCTGAGTTTGTAGCAGAAAGCCAACTTGCAAGAGTGTTAAATAGGATTTCATAGGACACAATCAATCCACTTGTGAAGGAGCTCTAGATCCAGAATTCCTTCATCCACACAGTTTCCTGGCTGGAGTGCCTGGGTTGGCATGGAGTCCAGTGTCCTGGCAGCTCACACATGGGATGAGAAAGACTTGGAATAGAAAATGTGTCTTGGATGAAAGTTATGATATGAACTCCCAGGGTTGGAGCCATCATAGGCTGTCCCCTGATGGTGTCATCTGGTCTGCAGCCCCACAGTCCTTTGAACTGCTGCCCTCATATTCATTATGACAACTGGAAGGGCCTCAGGCCACTTGAGGTTTGCTTTTTTGTTTCAGTTGGCTTGATCCACTAATAGAGATGTGGAATGGAGCAGGCTGCCTATATTCTTCTTTGCAGCCCTATTTATGAAGCTTGATATCACTTCTTCCATAACTTTTAAGAGGAGAGCAATTGGTTAGTCCACATTATTGGGGAGGTGAGGTCATTACCAAATTCTTTTACCGACAAAAGTCTGAAGCTCTTATCCTAGTTGATAAGCTCCCCAACATATACATGTTTTTCTCCCTCTAGCCCTAGATTTTGAGATCAGTAATTGCTTTGGTCTGAATATGTATGTGCCCCAAATTCATATGTTGGAATCCTAATGCCCAAGGTGATGGAATTAGCAGGTGGGGCATTTGGGAAGTGTTTAAGTCATAAGGTGGACCCTGATGAGTGGAATTAATGCCTTTATTAAAGAGCCCAAGGGAGCTGCCTTGACCCTTCCCACCCAATGAGGATACAATGAGAAGTCTGCAACCTAGAAGGCAGTCCTTATCCTACCATACTGGTGCCCTGATCTTGGACTTCCAGCCTTCAAAACTGTGAGACATAAACTTCTGTTGTTTACTACCCAGTCTCTGGTTCTTTGTTACAGCATCCCAAATAGACTAAGACAATGATAGCTTAGGAAATGTAATTTTAAAACTTGAAGATCTGGTGGTATTTTTCATTCTGCTATGTTCTTAGGACCATACAATTCCCAGAAAAGACTTGATATGATATCCAACTGAGTTTTTAGGTTTTACGTGGTTTTGTCTCACTTGCAGTCCCAATGCATAGAATCTTTCTGCTATTCCCCTTATGTGAAAAAATGCTTTCAAACACATGAGTTACATGCCCGGACACATCATAACCAAACCTCCAAAACAAAGAAAAATCTTGAAAACAGAGAAAAATGACACATTATTTACATGACTATTTTCTCATAAGTTCTTTAAAATATGCATGATAGCTGAAAGCAAAAATGATAGCATTGTCTGGTGGGATTTTCAGTGTGTGTACATGGAATGCATATGACAAGCACAACATAAAGGAGAGAACAGTAGAGGGTCTATAAGATGGGTAGATATCTGTATTCCACTAGAAATGGTAGAATATAAAATTCTAAGTAGACCATGAACAGTTAAATGTATATTATAATTTTTTAATAGCCACTGAGAAAAAACACATAAGAAGCATTATTGTCTTTATGCCATAACAAAATGCTATAGACTGGGTGGCTTAAACAACCAGAATTTATTCCTTAAAGGTCTGGAGGCTGGAAGTTGGAGATAAGAGTGCCAGCAGGGTGGACGTCTGGTGAGAGCTCTCTCCGTGGGTTGTAGACAGTCTCCTCCTTGCTATGTCCTCAGGCGACCTCTCCCCAGTGTGTGTAGGTGGAGAGAGAGGGGCGAAGCCAACTCCCTGGTGTCTCCCCCGCTAAGGGCATGAATCCTATCATGGGGGTTCTACCCTCATGACCTCATCCAATCCTAATGACCTCCCGAAGGCCCTACCTCCAGATACCACCCCAGTGGGGCTTAAGGCATCGACATATGACTTTGGGGCAACCTAATTCTTTCCATTGCAAATAAAGTAAAAAACTCCACCGAAAAATTGAAATGGAAGTCTGAAAAATGTGCACACAATTCAAAAGAAGGCAGGAAATAGAACAGAAGAAGATAAGCAAAGAGAACACATGATAATGTGGTAGAACTAAAGCCAAACATCAAAAATTACAATCAATGAAGCTATGATCCCCTTTGGGTGATGAGGAAGCATCGGCTCAGAGATGCCCACAGTAACTTGACCAAAGGTTCATAGATACAAGGTGCAGAAACCATGTTCCAGTTCATCTCTGTCCAGGTCCCCAAACTCACCCTCTTCTACCACTCTAAGCTTCAAAAATCTTGGGACACCCTCTAGGTAACCATGAATCACAGGCCTGCTGTGCATGGAATATGCTAGCACCAGAGTCAGAAAACAAAAGTCAGGAGCCAAGTTGGCAACAGGTTTGCTGCTCCAAATCGCCAAATTCCCTGGACTTCTGCAACACAGCTCACCTCCCAGTTCTTAACTGGGAAGAGCAACAGCAATACCCACACCCCTAAAGCAAGGCTTTGGAAGGAGGAGGAGGAGGGACCAGCCCGAGGAGCACAGTACACATAAAGCAGCCCCCAAAGTCTCAGACCAGCGCTGAAATGCCATCAGACTAGAGTCGAGCCTCCTGGCAGTTCTAATGCCCCACCCCCTGCAATTCCAAATGCTGCCGGGGTGGGGGGTGGGGGTGGCTGTCTTTTCATCCCTTCAGGCTGGCAGGAGAAAAGGTCCCAAGCTCCTGATCAAGGGCCTTTCCAAAGTGTTGTGCTGTGCTGAGCTTTGCTCAAAGAAAAAAGTTGCCAGGTGAAGGTCTCAAGGTTTGAAGGACTCCCTCTTGGCACTCTCCTTGGCATAGTCCAGCCAGAATTGGTCATGTATGTCTACCACCAGAAAACCAAGGGAAGAATCTTCCCAGTAATGACTTCTACTCCCCTACATCCCCAGAGAGCAGCTTCCTGCCAGTCCATCTCAGAGCCACTATAAGAAAACCACAAGCATTCCTTTATTATGATAGCAATAATAATAGAGCTTCCATCTGTCAAGCATCTAATTGTAAGCAGGTAGCTTTTATCATCCTCACTGTACCACTAATAATGGCTAACACTTTCAAAATGCTTATTTTGTGCCAGACCCTCTACCAGATCTTTTTAATGCATGATTGCATTCTCTCTCCACATCAAAACTGTGAGTGGGCATTATTATTCCCATTTCCCACTGAAGAATTGGAGGCTCAAAGAGGACCATCAGTCCAACTAGAAGCAGAGCTGCTGGGACTAAAAATTAGTTCTGCCTCACTCCAAAGATCAGGCTTCTTCTCCCAGTGGCATCATTCTCAAGGTATAAATTTAAAAGAGCAATAATATATTGTAATATTTAATATCAGTAAGTAACATTGTTACCAGGATCCTCCAATAAAGTCAAGCCAGAAGGAAGACCAAACTGCTATGAAGAAATTCTACCTTCTAGTAATGTTGATATCCCAGTTGAATTACAAGACGTGCTGTCTGTGCTGGCCATTCATTTATCTGCTCCAGTAGTAAGTAGTAAGTGGATATTGTATTAGGCATTGGTAGATAGCGCAAGTATCCCACCTTTGCCACAGTTTGTGATCTGCTGGAAGAAACAGACAAAGGATAAATTACAGCATAGGTCGATAATTCATAAAATAAAGGGAGCACGTGGAGATACACCTGACACAGCCCTGGAGGGTTTGGGAGGAAGGACTTCCCAGAATGAGCAACGCCTATGTCAAGAGCTAAGTTTGGCTGAAAAAGGGAGACAAATGTCTGAGAAGGGTATTCTTAGCAAGGAAGAAAGCACATGAGAAGAAGCCCCAGAGGCAAGAGAGAATGTGGTACTTTCAAGAAACAGAAAGAAGTTCCTGGAGCGTAGGGTTTGGCAAGTAGAACAGTGAGAAATGAGAAGAAACAGGGCCAGACCATGCAGGGCCAAAGGAAGGATTTTGGACTCCATCCCAGGAGTGAAGGGGAGTCATCAAAGTCATTTGGTCAGGAACATGGCATGATCAGATTTTCATCTTGGACCTCTCTGAGTGCAGTATGGAGAAGACCGTAAGGGATCAGGACCAAGGCAGACAGAGCAGCTGAGGGGCTGTTGCCATCATTCAGCCATGAGTATTGACCTGATAAGAGCAATGGTACTGGGGACCGAGAGAATGAACAGAATTGGATCAACAGATGTGAAGAAAAAAGGCTAGGCATACCTAGGGACCCAGAAGATGTGGCAGAGAGAAGGCAAGGATCAAAGCTAAAGACCAGGCTCTGCCCAGGAAGCCAAGTAGGTGCTTGCCAGCCCTGCTCACTCTTCTCATGGAAACAGTGGAAGAGAGTGCTGGGCTGGGGATCAGGTAGATTGGCCCCACTCCTGCTGGATTAAGGCACTAGAGGAGCACTAGCGGACTCAGCACATGCAACTCTTGATTTCAGGGTTATGAGTTTAAGACCCACGCTGGGTATAGAGTTTACTTAAAAATAAAATCGTAAAAAAAAAAAAAAAAAAAAAAAAAAAAAAAAAAAAAAAAGATTATTCATTGGATATATGGAGACAAAAAGATCATTGAATACAGAACAGGATCCAGAAAAACAGTCTTCCCTTCCCCCATGTCAAAGAACCAAGAGTGTAAGAAACAAAATTAATGACCAGAGTATTTACTCAAGTGCCCTTAACAGAGGCAGCACAGGGTGCTGAGGAGAGCAGGAACCCTGCCACCTCACTGACTTGGGGGTGACATTCCAGCTCTGCCGCTACCCAGCTCTGTGGCTGTGGTCTCATCACACCACCTCCCACAGTGCAGAGCCACAGATCTCTGTGTGTCAAATGAGCTTAACAATAACTGACCTCAAAGGATTGCAAAAATCCTAAAGGATTATATCCATAAGTTACCTAGCACATAGTAGGAGGTCAGTAAAACAAGAATTATGATTAACAAGGAACTATTTCATGGGCACCTGGGTGGTGCAGTCAGTTGACCAGCCAACTCTTGATTTTGGATCAGGTCATGATTCAGGGCCCTGCGATCAAGCCCCAAGTTGGGCTCCATACTCAGCAAGGAGTCTGCTACAGGATTCTCTCTCTCCCTTCCCCATACTCGTGTGCTCGCTCTCTTTCTCTAAAATAAATAAATAAATCTTAAAAAAAAAAAAAAAAAGAAAAGAAAAAGAATTTTTTTTTCATCTCCCAGAGAGGAAACTCAATATTTTTAGCCATCATCCTCTAACCTCTACCTTCCCCAAACCTAGGTAACTATTAATCTATTTTCTATCTCTATGGTTGCTTTTCCCATTATGGATATTTCCTATAAAAGCAATCATACTACATGTGATCTTTTGTGACTGGCTTTTTTCAGTTAGGATGTTTTCAATGTTCATCCATGTTTTAGCATGCTCCCAGTGTCCTATCTTCCTCCACTGAATGATACTCTCTTATACAGATAGATACACAGCATTTTATCCATTCACCAGATGGGCACCATCATCTCCTTCCTGAACTACTGTCCCCCTTCCTGATCGGTGTCCCTGTATCCAGTCTGCTCTACCACACGTAACACACTCCACCACTTAAAATCCACTAAGGACTCCCCATTGCCTTGGGTATTAATCCAAATGCTCTACATAGCAAGGGAAGCCCTTTGTGATCTAGACCCTGATCACCTCCTCAATTTCATATCCAGCTTGGTCCCCATCCTTCTGAACTTCTAGTAGTTCCTCAAAGGCCCCATGTTCTCACATCTCTCCAAAACGAGGCAGGAGATTTTTCCTTTGGAAACTCATTGATAAAAGGCATCTTTGTTTTTCTCATTAATGCATCCAAGCACCTAGAAGAGTGATTGGCATATAATAGTTGTTGAATAAATACATATGCCTGCAAATGTTTCCTCACAAGTGAGTAAGCAGCCTCTAAGATGGCTTCCATTAGGAACCACCTCCTAAAATTCAGGTCTTCCTGATCCCCTCCCCCTGAGTGTGGTTTAGTAACTACATGTAGTGACTCACTTCTAAGTAATTGAATATGAATAAATGATGTGATGTCACTTCCAATGTTAAGCTATAAAATGACTGTGGCTTCCGTTAGCAACCCTCTCACTCTTTCCCTCTGCGATCACTTATGTTAGAATAAAGAGGCCGCCATGTTGTGAACATACTGTGAAGAAGACTACATGACATGGTGACACCGTGAGGTCCTCAGTCCAATAACCTGAGGGAAGGAAACTGGCCAAATACCTCATAAAGGAGCTTGTAAGCCAAACCTTCACCCTAGTTGTCTTGAACTGAGACCTCAGGCCTGCTGACAGCTTCGCTACAACTACATGAAAGACTCAGAGCCAGAAACATCCTGCTAAGCCACTCTTGGCTTTCAGACCTACAGAAACCATGAGATAATGTTTGTTTTAAGTTATGTAAAAGTAAATGATGGTTTGGAGTTTTCTCAGCCTCTTTAGGAAGCAAACAACACTAAAATTTAGAAATGGCTTTTAAGCAAGACCAAATCCAGGGCATTTCCATAAAAACATGGTCTAAAGATAAGGCCTAGGGTGTGAGTAATTCCTGAGGTGATTATAGCACCAACCACATGACACATCTTGATCTAGAAACGCCCAACATGCAGCTCCTAGATTCTTGCCCCATAGATGCTATGAGATACGAAGTGTTGTCTTAAAATACAAAGAGCTGGGGCGCCTGGGTGGCTCAGTTGGTTAAGCGACTGCCTTCAGCTTGGGTCATGATCCCGGTGGCCCGGGATCGAGTCCCATATCGGGCCCCCTGCTCGGTGGGAGGCCTGCTTCTCCCTCTCTCACTCCCCCTGCTTGTGTTCCCTCTCTGGCTATGTTTCTCTCTGTCAAATAAATAAAATCTTAAAAAAAAAAATACAAAAGGCTAAGTTTGGGGGCAATTTGTTACACAACAATGGGTCACTAATGCATTGAGCTTCTGGACAGGATGTCATTTGGAACAAATAGTTTTCTGACAAAGAAAGCTAAAAAGCATCTTTAGGAAAGACTGAGGCCACACAAGTAAACCTTCCTCACTGACTCTTTTTAGGTAGTGGTTCCAGAAGAGAGAGACTGTCAGGGAGACTGATCATTGTTCCAGCTGGACTGCTATGGTCTTTCTTCCTGAGGGATTAAGTAAGTGGTGACTTTTCCTGGCCACCTGGACCCTTATTTCCTGCCTTTGCCCTTCTCAGGTTCTCTTCCAGATGAGGTGGGGAGGATTCTCAGTCTCTCTGATGCCCAGACAGTGAATCTGAAGTCTTTCTCCTGCACCTTTTCTCTTCTCTGACTCCCCACCCCACCCCATCAAACCAACAGTCATACCCAGTGAACCAGCTTGGGCCATGTTCTTTAAATGGGAGTTTGCTTATTGCAAAGTCTAAGAAAATCTCCTCTGGTCAGCCTTTTCTTCACACCACTCTGGGGATTTGATCACGGGCACTCTGATTATGTGCACCTTTAAAGAACCCCACAAAGACAGGTAGAGGGAGCATCAGGGAAGGATGGAGTGTATGAGAGTTCGTGCCTTAAAGAGCCTTGATCTCACAGCACTTTTTCTACCACACCTTCCTCAATCCCCTTACCTGTCAAGTGACCCCCTCTTTTTACCAACCTGGATCCAATTTGATTTCTGTTACTCACAACCCAACAACTCTAAGTGACCCCACAAGCTTGTGCTCTCTCTCTGCCTTCCACTGCAGCCCTGGTCAGCCAATAACCTGAGGGAAGGAAGCCATGCTGGAAAGCAGCCTCCCACACATGCCTCCAAGAAGCAGGCAGCCTAAGCTGGCCAACAAGGGACAAAAGTAACTGAGATGCAACCAAATGTTCCCCAAATCCCTGAGCTGTCACATGCAGCTGAGGACAGTCAGGATGTGGCACTGAGTGACTGCAGATACACCAGCCTCCTTGGGGATGAGACAGCCCAGTCCCAAATGTACCTGGTGGTTCCTCCAGGAGGCTGCTTTGCCCTCATAGGTGACAGCATTCGCTCTGTCTTGGGGGACCATCACATGAGCCCACTGTCCCCAAAAGGATAGCACTGGGCCAGTCTCTGAGCTGTTCAATCCAGGCCTGAAAGAAACTAAATTCTCTCATCCTGACCTGAAGGCCATTCTGTGTTCCTGCTGGCAACAGAGGAGCCGAGCAAGGGCTGGGTATGTAGAACAGATAGGTATAGGCAAGGAAAGACAGGTAGTAAAGAGGTGAGGTTCTTGGGGGCAGGGAAGATAATGTGGAAGGCTTTTTTTCCCATTCCTCACCTACCCCAGATTTCTGGACAGTAGATTTTAACATCATGTTGGATTCAGATCTTGGTTGCTTGGCTTCCCTTTGTCTGAGTCTAGTTTCCTTACAATTAAAATGAAGAGGAGATTCTCCCTTGCTGGGTTGTTACAGGACTAAATTTGAAATTGTATATAAAGAGCTTTACATGGCAGCAGGTGCAAAGGAACCTACCACACATAACGGCTCTCCTTGGCCATTGCTGTCTGTTTTGTGAGCAGAAGCCGGAGGAGGGAATTACCATAATCACCCATACTGGGGGAGTATTTTATAATTTCCCACCTATGTCACATCCATTTTCTCCCTTAGCTCTCCATCAGCCCCCTGAAGGAGATTTCATTGCTAATGCCGTCCCCACTATATAAAGGAGGAAACTGAAAAGAAAGAGAGAGAAATGGAGACAGGGAGGGGATAAGGAAGCAAATCTCTAGTTGGTCCTAAAATACCCAGAAGCGGGTCCAGAGAAAAAAAAAACTGCACCCTCAAAGAGCTCAGGCTCTGTGTGCCAACATCCTGTGTCCAATCCTAGGAGAAACATGCAAAAAAGCACATTCAGAGGGAGAACAGACACAGGAGCAAAGCTCTGCACTCACATACTCACATGGCACTCCTACCCCTGACATATGTGATTTTTCCTGTGGATCATATGAGACATAGGGGCAAAATAGCATTCTAACCATAGCATAGTGCCAAGTTTTATTATTATTGAAAAGGGCATCTTGAAAGCTTTCTTTCTTGCAAACTCTGCAACCACAGATTTCTTATTCTTCTGCTTTCCATAGTATTCTATACCCCTGCCAAGGTGCTGAATACATTGCATTGTTATTACCTATTTATAGATTAGCTTTATATTTATAGGTTAGATTTATTACCTTTTGCCATCTGAGTTCTCCCCAGGAGACCATGTGTACCAGGAGGCCAGGTCTGTGCCTCTTCATCATAATGTCCAGGGACTGGCATACAGTAGGCATTCAATACATGCTCACTGTATAAGGAAATGAATGTGCCTCTCCAGAGAGCAAGATGGAGTCACTCATGTCAGGCAGTGACGTAAGCAGCCATGGGTGGTGGGCTGGAAACTGGTATCACCAACGTCAGCACAGACCAGCAGCCCCAAGGACTGATCATTGTAAGGACCTATTTAGAAGTCCAAGCCGCCATCTTGTTTACTCAGAAAAACAGCTCCAGGTGTTAGGGGCAAATGGCCCCTGGAAAACAAAGGTGAGCCAGGTTGGGGGAGATACCCAAACAGTTAATCCCCTTAACCTCCCATCCTGGGAGCATCCCAGAAGGTATTTAGATGCAAACTAAGAAGGGGCCGCCCCTTACCAGTATTTGGGCTCAGATTGGAACCCCATGAATGCCCTCAACTTCCCCGGTCCTAGAGCAATACAAATGCAAGCTAACCCTGCTTAGCTTGTGATTGGGGGGGGGGAGAGCCCTATAAAAGCTAGCCTGAGAAATTAAGCGGCATCGATTTCTCTGTCTTGAGAAGCAACCATGGCAGGCCAGTACAACTCTCAATGCTTGGAGCGAAATAAAGCTTTGCTTAACCTTTGCTTTTGTATCAACCTTGTTCTTTTGCTTAACCTTTGCTTTTGTATCAGCCTCATTCCTTTAAACATGGACTCTATTATTAATCAGTAAGGTCCTGTGAACCTGGAAGAACCAGGAGCTGATAATCGCAAGAACCAGAAGTCTGGAAGGACTAAAGATGGGTTAAACTCCTTTTAAAAAGGGGACTTTTGGGGGCGCCTGGGTGGCTCAGTTGGTTAAGTGACTGCCTTCAGCTCGGGTCATGATCCCGGAAACCCAGGATCGAGCCCCACATGGGGCTCCCTGCTCGGCGGGAGGCCTGCTTCTCCCTCTCTCACTATCCCTGCTTGTGTTCCCTCTCTGGCTGTGTTTCTCTCTGTCAAATAAATAAAATCTTTTTTTAAAAAAAAAGGTGGGGGGACTTTTGGAGCATACTGTCAGATTCTCCAGATGCTGACTCCCCCATGTCTTACTGCATAAGAAAGGCAACTGTAGTGGAAGTTTCTGCCCGACTGATCTCTGAACGTAAGAGACCCTACAGTGCCTGATCTTAACATGTGGTGAGCACTGAGGGCTGACCCAGACTAGGTCAAGTTCACATACCAATGGCAAGTTCACAGACTGACTCTGTGTTTGGTTGGTTCACTCCCTGACCTTGTTGCTTAATGTCTGATGTGTGGCTTGTCTTTGTTTTGTGTGATGTGCATAAAACTAATTTAAACACGTAGTAAAATGTTACTGAGTTTGGAATCTCTAGCCTGTTATAACTGTGTGAACTTTGCCTTATGAGTGAATAAAGGTGACATTGTGGAAAGAGACAACTCCTGTACACACCTTCATAGTCTGCTCGCGACAGCTTCCAATTTTTCTGATCTAACATCAGTCCAGAGAGAGGAGAGGCACTCCAAGAGAAATCCAAAAAAGAAATATTCTCTCTCTTAGTCCCTTCATCTCTTCTCCACTTCATTGGGTCAAGAAAGTTTAGAACAAGAATAATGCAGAACAAACTTTGAAGCTACTACTTAAAAGGATGCTCTGAACTTTTAGAGACCAAAAAGAAAATATGCCCCAGCGATCTGGGCTAGGAGAAGTGGGTGAACATGTTTGTGGAAACAGCCAGAAGCAAGGGGTTGAAAAGCTACCAGGGGATCCAATCCACAAGGCCAGAGGGCAGAGTTCTGGTGCCGAAATTGGCTACGTGGCCATACTCTGCTACAGACTTGTCATCACAAATCCAGCTTGGCACAACTGTCAGTGCTTAGCTAGCCAGCCAGTGGTCAGAGTAACTTCAACCAGGATGAAAATAAATCTGGAGGGTAGACTCTAGCCAGAAACTTTGGCCAAGTATTTTATCTAGCCAAGGTGGCTATTCTACAGCATGCTTTAAAACACACTCAAAGGCAAAACTGACTTTTTAATAAATGGTGTTGGAACAAATGGGTGGGTAACTATTTGGGAAAAATAAAATTAGATCCGTACCTCACACCATGCACAAAAATAAACTCCAAATGGATCAGAGATCTAAATGGGAGGGAAGGAAGGAAGAAAAGAAGGAAGGAAGGAAGGAAGGAAGGAAGGAAGGAAGGAAGGGAGGGAGAAAGAAAGGGAGGAAGAGAGGGAGGGAAGGAGGGAGGGAGGGAGAAACTGCAGAAGAACTAGAAAAAAGATGGGTGAATTATAACGTGGGACCAGGAATATATTTTCTAATTATGACTCAAAATCTAAATGCAATAAAAGAAAATATTGATCAATTTGATCACAGAAATTGTCTTTACTTTTGCATGACAGAAACACAATAAACAAAGTCAAAATGCAGCCGACAAAGTGGGAGAAAATATTTGCAAAGTTTATCACAGATAAAGAATTAATTTCCCTAATATCCACTTTTGAAAATGGGGAGAGGGAAAGACCAAAAGCGCAACAGAAAAATGGGCAAACTTGAGTAGATAATTCGCAAAGAAATACAGAAATGGCCAGTAAACATTTGAAAAGCAACCTCACTCATGACTAAGAAAATGCAAATTAAAACCGTAATGAGATAATCCTGTTGCTTCTGTTGGAATGGCAAAATTTAAAAGAATAATGACGCATACTTTTAGTGAGGCTTGTGGGGCAGTCATCCAGAAGGTGTGTTGGCCAGTTGACCCATGAGCTCAGGGGTGATCAGGGGGCTCCCCCCCCCTCCCCCATCCTTGGGATGTGGGTTCTTCTTGCCTTTCTCTCACCCAGAGGCCACTCCAAGGATGCAGCCTTGAGATGGTGATGTGATGTTGAAAACACCTGCGTGATGTATACATGACTGAGCACAGTGAGGGCCTTTTTGTAAACTTTTAAGATTTAGGAGGCCAATGCACAAGTGTGCTAGGTAAGTTACCCTTGCTTATTAAAGCCTCCACCTACCACCTCGAGGGGTCGCCTCTTTGTTCCATCTCTCCCTGCCCTGGTGTTGGAGGTTATAAATGAACAAGGCTGCAAGGAAACAGCTCATACACACTACTGGTGAACAGGCAAACCCTCACAGCCCCGTGGAGGGCATCTGGGCAGCATAGGACAAAATAGGTAACCGACAAATTGTTGAACATGACATCTGAGACATTGGCTAGAAGAATTTAAATTTTTTTTAAAAAATACATATGCATTCACCTTTGACCCAGTATCTCAGGTCCAGGGATGTGCCCATAGGATACACCTCCAACCCCAAAGAAATCCACATGCACAAGTTGTTCATTACAGCCAAATCCACAACAGCTGACTGTTGGGAACCACCTAACACACCCTCACAGCCCGGTCGAAACCACAGTACCTATATGCCCTACAGTATTCTGTGACTGTGATAGATCAAAGAAGAACAGCATGATTTCAGAAAATACAGTGAAGTGAAAGAAAGAAAATGTAAAAGATGGCCGGCAGCCTTTCATGTAAGAAAGAAGGGGAAATTTAAAAAGAAGCATGCATATCTGCTAACTTGAGCACAAAGGATCATTGGAAGGATAAACCAACAACTCCAGACATTAGTTCCATGCAGGGGTGCGTGGAAAAGGAAGGATGGAAAAAGTTGGAGGAAAGAGATGGTACTGAGCCTTCTCAGGATATCTCCTTTCGTGTAGTTTTTCTTGTTTGGTTGTTTGTTTGTTTTTTATGATTCATTTACTCATTTTGAAAGAGAGAGAGTGCAAGCGTAGAGGGGAGGGCAGGGGAAGAGAATCTCATGACCCAGAGTTCATGACCTGAATTGAAATCAAGCGTCAGATGTGTAACCAATTGAGCCATCCAGGCACCTTCCTTTGGTGTAACTTCGACTCTTAAAACTGGATTATGTTTCACATACTCAAGAAAAAGCTTCAACAAAGTCAGGGGCTGATAAGTAAAATGAGATACAAATAGAAATAAATGAACCTAACTATACTTCAGATGAATCACATAACTGAATTTAAGAAAGGCAAAACCAAACCAAAACAAAACAAAGAACCTGGGTAATTCCTGGACACAGTAGTTCGACTCAATGTCCTCAGGCGAAAGACAAAAAGAACTGTACAAATAATGAACTTCAGGTGGTGGGTTTGGCTTTTTGGGTTTTTTTTTTTTGGAACATTTTTTAATTTAAATTCAATTACTTAACATACAATGTATTACTGGCTTCAGAGGCACAGATCTGCGATTCATCAGCCCTTATCTAACACCCAGTGCTCACCACATCACGTGCCCGCCTTAATGGCCATCACCCAGGTACCCCATCCCTCAACAGTGGGATAGGCTGGCCATTCTTCAGTGATATAGTGTGTATTCTAGGATTAAATAAGTGACACTGGGTTTGCTCATGGGCAGAAAAAGAGTTTCAAATATGGAACAGGAAGACTGGAACCCACCCACTGGGGCTAAAGTGCAATTGAAGGCAAAAGTGTGAACTTGTAGTTTTAATAAAGAGGAAGAGAGACGGATATATGCATATATGTGTGTATATGTATATGTATAGAGTAATATATATATTTAAAAATATATTGCATATATTATATGAAAAAGCAAGGGACTGTATAGTCCTAATTGCTAGTTTAAATCTAACGAATAAGTTTTTTACTGCAGTTTCTACAATGTCTTTCATTCCCTGAAGGTCACTCTGGATAGCCAGCAAGACAACATAACACTCCCTGGTTCCCAAAACTATCTGACCATGGAACACTCTCATGGGGTCAGACGCAGGACTAGAGTTCATTCTCGAAATTGGAACCTGAGCAGAGAGGGGCTGGAGGCTCCATGCCTTCCCAGCTAGGAGATGTGGGCCAGCTCCTTGCATCCGCCCAAAATGGGAAAAGGGAATGAATTCTCTGAGGCGTGGTGAACATCAAATGAGATCACTCTCGGGCACCTTTCTAGTTTCTCACTTTTCCTTTTTCTCTTCTGTCCCCAGTCCCCTTCTCTTTCCCTCCTTTCTTTCCTCCAGCTCCTCCGTCTTGTCGCCTCGGGGAGCCCGTTCCTGCTGCAGCCTGCTTCCCAGCCGAGCCCCTGTTGGCACCGTGCAGAGAGTACAAATGAGCAGGCCTGCCCGCCCGAAAGCAATTAGCTTTGTGGAACTGTGCTCTTTTCTTTCCTCCTTTTGAAACGGGCTCTGCCTGAGCTCAGCACCTGGGTGACAAGTTGGATTTGATTTAAGAAGCCAAAGAAAAGGGGAAAAAAAGAAATGGAAGGCAATTAGCATGGATGGCAGAAAATTATAAGCTTCTCATTCTGATCTTCAGGAGGCCGGAATCCTGGCAGGAGGAGGGCAGAAGGACCCCCTTGTCCTTCTCCCCTACACAGAGGCTGTTTTCCTCCAGGAGGCAAAGAGCTTCTTTCTCTTGGTTTAGCTTTGTCTTGGCTGGCAAGGTCTGGGTCATGGGTTGCAGACTGAGCAAGCAGCTCCAATTTCTTGAGAAACCCCCAACTAATTGTAAGTGAATTTAAAGTGAGCCAAACCCAGAGGAGCCCGTGTGTTCCGACAGTTGGGGGCATGGTTAGAGAAGGGAGGGTGGACAAGGGTACACTGTGATTTCTCATCATTTTCTATCCTCCAGTGCATAATTACTCAGCCTCGCCAGCCGATTCAGCCTCAAAGCTCAGCAATTCTCTAGGTGGGGATGAGAAATGGCTGGCTGGTCCCTGGCAGCAGAACAAACGGAGAGGGGCCAGACAGAGTGGTTTAAGTGACCAAGGCCAAACCATCAGCTCCATCCCTGGGAATCACAGCCTGTTCCACAGCCTTCCCTCCCGCTGGTGCTCACAATGGTAAAAAGCGGCCATCTGCTGTTGGGGAATGCATCAGATGTGTACTGTATATATTTATTATATTATCCCATTTAATCCTCATAAAGACCTTGCAAAAGAGACATTCATTCAACGAACATGAGATATTTACCTACTGAACCATTCTCTATGTGGGTAGCTGTGCTATATGTCCTGGCAATATTACAAGGAATTTATAAATAGTGGAGGACTTAATATTCTATTCTACAGATAAGGAGACTGAGACTCAGAAACCTTAAGTAAGTTTTTTTTTTTTAACCAATTTAATTAACGTAGAGTGTATTACTAGTTTCAGGAGTAGAATTTATTGGTCCATCGGTTGCATATAACACCCAGTGCTCATTCCATCCGGTGCCCTCATTAATGCCCTTCCCCAGTTACCTCACTGCCCCCCAAAATCCCCTTCCGCAGCCCTCAGTTCGTGTCCTACAGTTAGGAATATCTTATGGTCCTACAGTTAGGAATATCATAAGGAATATCTTATGGTCTCCTTTTCTAATTCTGCCTTATTTTATTTTTTCTTCCCTTCCCCTATGTTACTCTGTTTTGTTTCTTAAATTCCACATATGACTGAAATCATCTGATATATCTTTCTCTGACTGACTTACTTCACTTAACATAAGACCCTCTAGCTCCATCCATGTCATTGCAGATGGCAAAGATTTCATTCTTTTTGATGGCTGAGTAATATTCCATGTGGAATATTATATATACTATATATCTTTATATCCATATATATCCATATATATGTGGATTATGTGGACTGATCTTGGTTAAGAAACAAACAAGATTTTCACATGCTCAGCCACACCTCTGTCTCTTAGCCCATTTACTTTGGAGAACCAAGTACTGCTGGAGTTCCAATCAGGCAGCCCATTCCCTGGCCTCAGTCACCAATTCAGAGGTGGGCGTAGTGTCCATTGACCAGATTTATCCACTGAGGTGCAGGTAGAGGTTTGCTGAGTTTCTGGAAAAGAAGCATCTTCACTTTTCTGAGGAAGTATCTCAAATCTGAGCTCTATAGAAGGCAAAGCAGACAGCCTGGAAACAAACCAACCTGAAAGACAATGCTTACTTTGGGTTTTCCAGTAAGTCCCCTTTAAGATTTAAGCCTATTTTATTGTGTTGCATGCTCAAAAGAATAGTTGTCAATTGGAGATCAAACTTGTCCTGTAGGTAAAGGAACCTGAGGCCCAGAGAGGCTCAATGGCAGGTTCAAGGTCACACGCGCAAGGGAGGGGTCAAGCACTTTCTGGAAGTCTCCAGAAGGAAGACAGGATTCTAGTTTGGGATCTCCCTGAAAATGGGTTTCTAATGCTGATTTCCTCTGGGGAAGAATAGTCCCAAATTTGAACTATCCTGTAATAAAGCGAGAGGGTGGGGGATAGAAGTGTTCAAGCAGAAAGACCCAAAGACTTGAGGACAGAATTGCAGAGGGAATTGCAGGGTGTCCGGGAGATGGTGGAGCTAAGCCTCCCTGACTGCATGGGCTGGAACAGATTTGAGAAGCCACCATGCCAGGACCTAAAGTCCCTTCAATATGGAGACTGCAGAAGTACGATAAGCACCCCAAACCTCTGACTCCGGTCCCAGGGCTCTGCCTACCACCCCACTTCCCCTGGAGAAGCCTCGTGCAGCCATGGCTAGTTACAAGACTGAGAGAACTGGCCTGGGGAAATAGGATGGCCCTTACACACGTGGGAAGATGCCCAGTCTCATGCATCATGGGAGATACGCGCGTGCGCGCGTGCGCGTGTGTGTGCGCGCGCGCACACACACACACACACACACACACACACACATCCCCACAAGTCAACAAGCTGTTCCATTGATGAGGTGGAGGAGAAACACTCTCCACTCTGCCGATAGCATGTATATCGGCATGAGCCTTGGGGAAGATGGTTTACAATATCAACCAGAATTGCAAGTGCACGTAGGCTGTAATCAGCAACCCCACCGCTGGGAACGTATCCTACAGCTACACCCGCATTGTGCGACATGTATACAAATATAACTAGGGCAAGCAGTCCCTGGACTCACAAAAGATAGAAAGGTTCTAAATGTCCACCAATAGGGGACTAGGTAAATATGATGTCCCCTCTACACAATGGCTATAGTGCAGTCACAGGGGAGAAAAAATGAGGATACCATGGATTGTTCTGGAAAGCACTTATATTGTTAGGGTAAAAATTACTGGAAAGAGGAAAATGCATAATAGCATATTCTTCCTTTTAGTAAAAAGGAAGTAAATAATATATATTCATCTGGCTTCCATTTGCATAAACCCTAGAAAGAAACTGATAAATGTCATGGTAACTGCTTAGAGGTGGGGGAACTAGAGGGCTAGAAGATGAGGTGGGAGTGATACTTTTCTTTATTTTTCTTTTATATTGTTGGAAAATATGTACAAAAAGGAAAGTGAGTTTGGCATCTCATAACCTGGGTTGAAATTCTAACTACATCGACTGTTATATGTAAATAATGTGTATTCCTTATTGTTTCTCTTAATAATAAATAATAGTGTTCATTTTAAAAGGTCATATACTGGGGCACTGGACTGGCTTCGTCTGTTAAGCATGTGAGTTCGGTTCAGGTCATGATCTCATGGTTGTGGATCAAGCCCTGCATCAGGCTCTGTGCTCAGTGGGAGTCCGCTTCTCCCTCTACCCCTCCCAACACTCATGCTCTCTTTCAAATAAATAAATAAAATCTTCTAAAAAAATAAATGAAAATTACAAAAGGAAAAGTCACATATAAGCCATAAGGGGGTTATCGAGGTTCTTGGGGGGTTTTTTGACGTGATAGAGAAAACACAGGTGAACGTCGAGTAGATTTAATTCCTCCAAATGCCAGTTTCCTCAAAGGAGCATGATGGTGTCTATGGGGGAGGGGGGAGGTTGTGGTTTAAATGAGATAATGCTAAGCACATGGTCTGGTGCATAACAGTGCACCACACATAGTTACAGATTTCTTTATTAGGAGAACTTTTCAAGCTACTCTAAAGTAGACAGCTCTTAAACCAACAAAACCATAGAGCAAAGGCATTTTCAAACTCAATACCTGTAGCCACCTCCATCTGACGGCTACACCGGATGGTACGAGCCACTGCACAGGAAGAAGAAATGGAATCAAGGCGAGAAATGCCAGAATGCTGACAAGATTCTCCTCCAGCACGCCTGCCTCACAGAGACTGGATTAAGTAGCCAATGGTAGATTAGAAAATCTGGCTTTGAGGAAAGGTTCAAAATATTGTCAAAGAGCAAAGTACTAGGAATCAAAATACTCCCAGAAAACCCACCGCACACTGTCTGCCATTTATTTGACCATAGGTCAACTCAGGTTATTTATTCAAGGATGATTATATAATACACATTAAAAGGAAACATTATTTTTCATTTAACAGTTATTGTAGTTTTGTTATTTCCTACAGATTTATTTAAAAAGAATAACTAGATTAACAGACATGGTTTCTGCCTGCTCGTCATTTCCCCAGGGAACCTCTCTTCACCAAACTGCAGTCCTTGGATTTGGGGGGACATCGGATGGAAGCCCGTCCAATCAGACAATTTCAGTTCCCTGGCCAAAGGGATCATTCAGAGCTGGCACCGGACCTAAAGGTGGATAATTAGTGACAATCCTAGGACTCAGGCCAAAACCATCAGAAGACAAACCATCATCTCTTTCCAATGAGTTGACCTCGCTGATAGACTGCAAGTTTGGGCTGGCTGGTGGGGAGAGCCGAGGTAGATGGTCTTGGAGGCTCTCTGCTGCTCTCCTGACAGCCCAAAGCTTTTGCGGCCAAGTGTTGCCAGCAGACACAAGCAGGAGGCTGCCCATCCAGCCCCCATGATGGCCCAGAAATGCCAGCGGGTTAACACCTCCAGGTGCCATCTCAACCAAGGGCAGAGGAAGGAAGCCAAGGGTAAATGTCAATAGTTCTGGGCGAAATTCTCAGGCAGATAATTCTGAGATGCTTTCTTAATGCTCTTCAGAAGGTCTGGGTCAGAATCAAGCCCCCATTGCCCATAGCAGTGATTTTGATAATATGCCTATATTAGGGTTCCCCGGAGAACCCTATATCTAGTGAGAGAGATTTATTTGAAGAAATTGGCTCATGTGATTATGAGAGCTGGCAAGGCCAAAATCTGTAGTACGGGCCAGAAGGCTAGAGAAGCAGTTAAGAGGTGCTGCTGCAGTCTTGAGTCTGAAATCCACAAGCAAGAAACTCAGTCGAGTTTTCTGAGTTACAACTTGGACATAGGGTTTCCTCTTCTTTGGGAAACCTTAGACTTTGCCCTTAAGGCCTTCAACTGATTGGATGAGACCCACCCACATTATGGAGGTGAATGTGCTTTTTTTCCAAAGTCTACTGATTTGAACATTAATCACATGTAAAGAATACCTTTACTGTCACACCAAGACTAGTATTTGACCAAGCAACTGGACACCATAGCCTAGACAAGTCAGCACACAAAGTTGACCAGCACCATTCTCTTAGACTGGCTTTTCCTCCTTCACTCTTCTCCCTACTCCTTGGCTCCTGTTCCCTAAAATTACTTCCCAAATAAATGGCCTGCCCTCAAGTTCTTATCTCAGGTTCTGCTTTAAGGGGAGCCAAGACCACACATCATATAGAATATGACTGGTCATCTTCCCTGGCTCCAGTCCTTGATAAATTTGACTATTTAATCATTTCGCACTGCTTTCCAATGACTTTCAAAAACACTTTAACTATATGCATGTCGCATAACTATATATAAAGCAGTATTATATATGGAAGGGCTACCATCTACAAATACAGGGACTGTTTGGGAATGAGGGCAATCCCTACAAGTTGTCATGTCAGAAGAGGTTTTAAGAAGGAGGAAAATAATTATTTTAAATATATTTCTTTATTTAAGAGAGAGCATGCATGAGTGGGGGGGGTAGATAGGAGACGGAGAGAAAGAATCTGAAGCAGACTCCCCACTGAGCTTGGGGCCCAACATTAGTGTCATCCCAAGGCCCTGAGATCATGACCTGAGCTAAAACTAGGAGTCAGATGCTCAACCGACTGAGTCACCCAGGAGGAAAAACTTGTATCTGGTACTTGCAAGATATGGACAATTCAGATAGGTGGAGAAGGGAGGGAAAGTGCTTCCAGAAGTTGAGGGGCCACATAACATTAGCTGGCATATAGTGAGCACATAATATATGCAAATCATTCTTATCAGCCTGTTCATGGATTACTTGAGGATCTAATCCTCATAATAACTTTGTGAAATATGTATGTTATTTATAGATGAGGAGCAGAGAGAAGTTCAAGGATCTTGCCCAAGGTCCCACAGAGCTGGGATTCAACACAGCATTCAGTGCCAGCTCCCATACTGGAAACCGCTATACTCCACCCTCCTCACAAGGTTAAAAGGTGTCCCTTCAGAGCTGAGATAGGAGTTAGGTTTTCAGTTTTGTTTTAATTGTGGTAAAATAAGTATAACATAAAATTTACCATCTTCACCATTTTTAAGTGTGAAGTTCAGTAGTGTTAAGTATATTGACATCGTCCTATCTCCAGAATCTCCAGGAATTTCTCATCTTGCAAAACTGAAACTCCATACCCCTTAAAAAACAACTCCTCATTTCCTCCTCCCCCAAGAAGTCCCTGACCACCCCACTCTACTTTCTTTTTCTATGAGTTTGATTACTCTGGGCACCTCACAGAAGTGCCATCATACAGTATTTATCCTTTTGTGTCTCAATTCATATAGCATGTCTTGAAGTTTCATCTACTGGATGGATGCGTTGAATCAGAATTTGCGTTGAATCACAGATGAATGTGAATCAGAATTTCCTTCCTTTTTAAGACTGAATAATATTCTGTTGTATGTATCTACCACATTTTGTTTATCCATTCATTAGCTGATGAACATATGTGTTGCTTCCTTCTTTTCGTTATTGTGAATAATACTGCTATGAATCTAGATATGCAAATATCTTGTAAGACCCTCTTACAGTTCTTTTGGACATATGCCCAGAAGTGGAATTGCTACTTCATATGACAAAATGTTATTTTTAATTTTTTGAGGAACCACCATACTGTTTTTCATAGCAGCTGTACCATTTTACATTCCCACCTGCAGTGCCCAAGGGTTTCCCTTTCTCCACATCCTCAGAAGAGCTAGGTTTGGTGCCTTCTAAATTTGATATGAAGGCAGGGCATCTGTGTGGAACTGTCCAAGAGATAGCCAGAGATACTGACCATCACTCATGTGACAGGACAGCTGACACGTTTGGGATTTATCCAACAAAAACGGAAAGACACGGTGAAAGATAAGTGAGTTCACTGGACAGTGGAAGGAGGAGAGCAAGGCAAGGATGACACCTTAGAGAGGGGCTCAGTTGGGTAGACATTAATTCACAAATTGCAGCTGATAATTGTTTTTAAAAGTTCATTCTCGGGGTGCCTGGATGGCTCAGTCGTTAAGCGGCTGCCTTCGGCTCAGGTCATGATCCTGGAGTCCGGGGACCAAGCCCCACATCGCGGGCTTTCTGCCCAGTGGGAGGCCTGCTTCTCCCTCACTCACTCTCCCTGCTTGTGTTCCTTCTCTCTCCGTGTTTCTCTCTGTCAAATAAATAAATAAATAAATTTCATTCTCTAAGTTAAACATTCCCCTGCAATTCCCAGATTTCTTGAGCAAACGCTTTTGCATAAAATAAATGCTATCTCATCTCTGATGGAGTTAGCCAAAATCAAAATTAGAGACTTCAGTGATAGCTAACATCTATTGAGCTTTTTATTTTTCATATGTGTAACCTTTATAACAACCCTGTGAGGTAGACATTAGTATTTGTACTAGAGTCCTTGAGGCAGGAGGCAAAGCACCAAGTGCCTCCAGTGGAGGGACCAGCTCTCCTGGCCTTATTGCAAATTGCCACTCTGGTGGCGGAATTAGAAGGGAATGATCAGATGTGGCTGAGAATGATGTGTTTGCTAATTCGTAGGACCACTGTGCGTTTAAAGTATATGCATAAAGATCGGTGGTTGGGGGCACCTGGGTGGCTCAGTCTGTTAAGCAACTGATTCTTGATCTCAGCTCAGGTCTTGATCTCACGGTCATGAGGTCAAGCCCTGTGTTGGGTTCCATGCTGGGCATGAAGCATGCTTAAAAAAAAGGGGGGGGGCACCTGGGTGGCTCAGTTGGTTAAGCGACTGCCTTCGGCTCAGGTCATGATCCCGGAGACCCGGGATCGAGTCCCACATCGGGCTTCCTGCTCGGCGGGAGGCCTGCTTCTCCCTCTCTCACTCCCCCTGCTTGTGTTCCCTCTCTGGCTATGTTTCTCTCTGTCAAATAAATAAAATCTTTAAAAAAAAAAAAAAGAAAAAAGAAAAAGATCAGAGGTTGTCAGGGATTTGAGGAAAAGGAGGGATGAGGAGGTGGAGAATAGGAAATTTTTAGGGCAGAGAAACTATTCTGTATGATACTGTGGTGGTAGATACAAGTCATTGCACATTTGCCAAAATAGTTAGAATGAACAACATAAAGAGTGAGCCCTAGTGTAAGTTATGCACGCTAGTTAGTAATTAGTAACAACCAGTTCAGTCTTGTAAGTGGTAGAGCCGGGACCCAAACTCAGATCTTCTGATACTGGAGTCTATATTCTTTCTCTGACTTCATCCCACTTCTCTAAAAAAATAAGGTATTCTTTGATATTTAATTTTTTCTAACTTCTGAGGTTTCTAGTTCTCTAACCATTAAATAGAAGTTGATTTACAGTGCACATGTGTGAGCATGTGCATTTATGATAACATCTGAGTTTCCTTCCACTAGCTCATATGGCCTTCGAACATCTCAAGTGACATGTTTATTGTGGGAGAGGGCTAGCCCTACACAGGATCACACCAAGAAACCCACCAGGAAAACCAGAGCTAGGGTGAGGACTAGGACTTTGAATCACATAGAGATACCGAGGGTTTTATGTCCTTAAAAAGAATGATCTTTTTGTTTGTGGAGGAAGAACGAAATGGATTCTTTCATTGAATAAACATTTATGGAGACCTTGGGACATGAGTGAGTAAGACCTAGCTCTTTCCCTCCAACAGGTCATTGTCTCAAGGGTGGGGTGGGTAAGGTGAGTTAGCACATAATTTTGTGCAGGGGCAATACTCAAAATATCTTCCAACTGGAAGAGCATGGAAGCCAGCCAGTATGAATGGATGCTCAACCATCCAGAACACATTGCAGCCATAAATAAGCCATCTGGACATACCCATACGTAATAGTCAGCTCAGGCTGTCCTCAAAAAATACCATCGACTGGGTGGCTTAAACAACAGAAATTTATTTTTTCACAGTTCTGGAGGCTGGAAAGCCCAAGATAAGATTGGTTCTGGTGAGTGCATTATTCCTGGCTTATAGATAGATGCCTTCACACTCTGTCCTCATATGGTGGGAAGAGAGAGAATTCTGGTGCCTCTTCCTCTTCTTCTAAGGGCACCAGCCCTATCATATTAGGGCCCCACCCATATGGCCTCATTTTACTCTAATTACCTCCTAAAGACCCTATCTCCAAACTCATTAGGGGTCAGGGCTTCAACACATGAATTTGGTAGGGAGACACAATTCAGTCCATGGCTCCATGTATTCCCTGATAATAATATGACAGGTCTGTAACTGCTCTGAAGGAACTGATTATAGGGTGCTTGGGGATGACATCTGGGTTTGCTGGATTTATTTAGTTGAGGGAAAGAGTAGGGAGGGGGAAGAGAGTCTTAAGCAGACTCAATGTGGAGTGGGGAGCCTGATGTGGGACTTGATCTCACAACCTAAGATCATGACCTGAGCCAAAACCAAGAGTCAGATGCTTAACTGACTGAGCCAACTGGGAACCCCAGTGATGACATCTTGTAAGAGGGGATATTGAAGCTGGGTTTTGAAGGGTGAGTAGAAGTGGGCTAAGAGGAAAAAAAGTAGAGTAGGGGCCTTCCAAAAAGCTGGACAAGCATATGCAAAGGTAAGTTGTGTGAGAAGAGAGTACATTTAGAAAACGACAAAACTATGACAAGGCAGGAGTTAAAAGTAGGTACGTAGGTACGAAGGGAGCAAATGAGAATGAATACCAGCTCAAAGTCTTCATATGCTATGCTAAAGAATGTGAATATTATCTAAAGGCATTTAGAAGACCACAGAGGACTATTATGTATGATTTCTTATTTAATTCAATAATGTCAAACATAGACGATGATTTCCTATTTACATATCCTGGAATAAATAATACAATTTTATCTTTTTTTTTTTTTTTTGCTCTCCTTTCTACATTAATAATATTTTCTGGGGTCACCTGGGTGATGCAGTCAGTTAAGCATACAACTCTTGGTTTCGGCTCAGATTGTGATTTCATGGTCATGAGATCAAGCCCCAAGCCCAGCTCTGAGCTCAGCGTGGCGTCTGCTTAAGGTTCTCTCTCCCTCTTCTCTGCCCCTCCCTCCCACTCACACACACATTTTCTCTCTTTAAAATAAATAAATCTATGGGGCGCCTGGGTGCTCAGTTGGTTAAGCGACTGCCTTCGGCTCAGGTCATGATCCTAGAGTCCCGGGATTGAGCCCCGCATCAGGCTCCCTGCTTGGCTGGAAGCCTGCTTCTCCCTCTCTCACTCCTCCTGCTTGTGTTCCCTCTCTAGCTGTGTTTCTCTCTGTCAAAGAAATGAATAAAATCTTTAAAAAAATAAATAAAAATAAAATAAATAAATCTTTAACCAAAAAAATATTTTCTGCATTACAAAAATAATACAAGTTTACTCATTCCCTTTTAAGATACAAGACATGATGCATAAATAGTACTGCATTTGGGTGGTTTTTAACTTTTTTAATAGGCAAATCTCTGCTCAGAAAAAATCGAAAGCTAAATCCCAATACATAGCAAAGAGAAAAAGGCCAAGCTCCCTGATTAAATGGGAAAGAGGGGACAAGTGTCCCACAGTTTTCAGCCTCCCCTTCCCATCACTGAGACTCCTCTGAAGAACTCAGGGGCCCCACACTACATCATTTGTAAAAGTGATTACCCAAAATAGATTTGCTCTTTTATAGAAAGAAGCTGATTTCTTTATTTATACAGAAATTATATAATAAATAAATAAGTATATATTATACTTCTTTTAACATCACAACGACTCTAGAAGGTTCAGTAACATTGTTATCCCCATTCACAGAGGAGGAGACTGAGGCCTGATGATGTAAAGTAATTTGCCTGAGGTTATACAGCTAGCAGGGAGAACCAGGAGGTGAAGCCCCCTGTCTCTAGGGCCACTGCTCTCTGCTGCTCTGCTCCACCCCCTGGCCCATTAGGTACTGACTTTGTACCAGACATGGTGCTAGGTTCTCTGGTAGGATTTGTCTAATATGTAGTTTGGATAAGAAAAAATAAGTTCAAAAAGTTAAGTATACTCTTCCCTAGACCATGGAACAGCCCATGGAACATAGCAGAATTTCACGGAACTTTGCCAAAAGAAGAAATGAATGAGCTTATTCTCTAGTGCATGAGACACATTACATTTTTCCAGATTGGTGCCCCACTAACTTCCCTTTGGATAAAAAAGCCTTTTGTGCTTACTGGACTCCAAGTGAATCTACACTATCCCCTGTGTGCTTATAGAAGAAATGACTTATAATGAAGAACATGCAATATACAAATCTCCCAGGGCTGCCATAAGGAAATACCATAAACTGGGTCCTCATGACACTAGAAATAGATTCTCTCACACTTCTGGAAGCCAGTGACAAGAGCCCTAGGTGTAAGGACATATTTAGAAGTCCAAACCGCCACCTTGTTTACTCAGAAAAACAGCTCCAGGTGTTATGGATAAATGGCCCCTGGAAAACAAAGGCGAGCCAGGTTGGGGGAGATGCCCAACCAGTAACTCCCTTAACCTCCCATCCCGGGAGCATCCCGGGAGGTATTCTGATGCAAACTAAGAATGGATGGCTGGATACCGGTACTTGGGCTCAGATGGGAACACCTGGATACCCGCAGCCTCCCCTCCGGGGTCCAAGGGCCATGGGAGTGCAAATTAACTCAGGCAAGCCACATGAGTCAGGTCAGCTCAGGGTGTGGTTTTCCCCTATACAATGGAAGTGAAAATTAACTCCAATAGCTATGTGACCCAGGTCAGTTTGTGATTTGGGGGGATGCCTACAAAAGCTGGCCTGAGAAATTAGGCATGGCCCTTCTCCCCAGAGAAGCTACCGCAGCTGGCCAGTAAAATTCTGATGCTTGAGCTTTGCTTTTGTATCAGCCTCGTTCCTTTGACCATGGACCCTATTACTAGGAGCATCTTTTGTTCTGGTATTTGGTCTCTGACCCTGGTTCTTGGCACAGAGCTCCTGAATGCCTTGGAATTTTCTAGGTGAGAGTAATGTCTTTTGTTTAACGAAGTGACTATTGAGGGGCTCCTGGATACTTTCAGGATGGAGCTGGTCACCAGAAAGACCAGGCCACAACTAGAAGCTCAGAAGGGGAAAGAGGCTGGAGACTGAGTTAATGATCAATCACAGTGATGGAATGAAGCCTCCATAAAATTCTGGAAAGTGTGGGATTCAGAGAGCCTCCATGTTGGTGAACAAATCCATGTGCTGGGGGGATAAGAGACATCACCGCGCACCCGCAACTGGCATCTGGAGTGGGGGGTTGGCAGTCTTGTGGGACTAAACCTTTAACCTTTGGGGTCTGCCCTAAGCCCAGTTAGTATCAAAACTAAACTGAACTCTCAACACCCACCTGGTGTCTAGGAATTGCTCCGTGGGGACGACCCATATGTCCGGCGTCCGAAGTATTGAGAGTTAAAGGAGAAACACAGGAGTGTTGTTTCCAACCCAGCATCTGGGAGATGGAGTTAAAACAAGAAATGGGCCCAAAACGGAGTTGCCTGTGCTAAGCCCACGTCACCAAACTGAGACTTAACTTTAGTTTCAGCTGTCCCAGAAATGGAATCCTACGCCAGTCAGTCAGGAATCAGCTGGTCAGCCGTATTAGGTGATCTGCCCGACAGATCTCTGCTCCCTGGCAGGGACCACCTGCTCTTGGGCCGACTCTAACTTCCTCATTCCCGCTCCCTTCTGCCTGTAAAAGTCTTCCATCCTGTACGGCTCCTCGGAGCTCCCTTCTGTCTGCTAGATTGGGATGCCCCCTGTTTCAAATGGAGTTTTGTTTTATTTTGTTTTGTTTTTTGCTCAGACTCTTAAAAATTTTGATATGCCTCAGTTTCTCTTTTAACAATGGGAATACTCATCATTGTTACCTCGTTGTTTGTCATGAAGAATAAATGAGTACCTAGGCAAAAAGTACTTAGAACAGTACCTAGCACAGAGGAAATACTTTATAAATGCTAGCTACCGTCACTGCAAGACAAGTTCCCAAGCATTATGCTATTAGGCCACAGTTTTAATTTCTTATCCTGAAAGTGAAAAAGAACAGTAAATCCCTTCCTTTGTTCTGCTAAATTGACAATGCATTATTCAGATTCCACCAATGCCAACTGATTTTATTGATACCAAAAATTAGAATCAATAATAGTACTAATAAATATCATTAATAATCTAGCGATTAGAAAAATCGCCATATATATGTCTAAGCATCTTATGTGCATTGAAATAAAATGATAAATTATAGACCCCAAAATGGTAACCCAGCATGGAGGGACCATGATAAAACTAAGAATGAAACTTTATTTTATTCATATTCTTTTGCTTTGTTTTTTTCTTTTAGTTCTCCCTAATGAGACTGTATTCATTTCTTAGTCATAAAAGTAGCCATAAAAGTTGCTGTTTTAAAAAATAAGATCTGGGCAAAGGATCTATAAGCCCAAAGGAAATGCAGCCACATTCTCTCCATTCTTCTTTAATCTCAGGACATGCCCTGAGAAATGAAAAAGCCACCCAGTCTTCACCATTGTCCCCATGTGAGATCACAGAGCAGTGACTCAGAAGTGGCGTCTGACCCCAGGCAGTGCCTGAGTCGGCATGAACAGGAGGCCTGAGAACCGCAGCAGCCAGCCAGCTCTGCCGAGAACTGTCACTCTCCAAACCCGTGCGGGCACAGGGCAACATGCAGCCAGCTGTCAGTGCACTCGTACCTTGAACCCTGCAAGGCCAGACTTGCCTAGTTCATGAAATTACTGGCAAGGAGGGAGCTAAGCAAACAGGCAGACAGGACACGTTATAGAATTGAAGAATTCCCGAGCATACACCCACCCCAGCCTCGCTTCTTCATTTGGCTTCTCCACCTGCAAGAGAAATCAGAAGCTCTCAGCATCCAGTCTCCTTTTGCTCCAGCTCCCCCACAGAGCCCTGCACAGAGCCAAGGACACAGGAAATGCTCTGCTTGGATTATTTCAACCCATATCTCTTGTTTTCCTTCCTCAGCATCTCGTGTTCCTTTTCCTGGTGAAAATCCCCCAGTTTGCCTTTGAGACACTGCCCCTTCCCCACTATCGATGGGCCTGTCAATCAAGGTGTGCTTACTGCCCCAGCCCAGGAGGTGAATGGACAGAGCCCAGGCTAAGCCAATTGGATGCTCTCAGCCTTCAACAGGATGGCGTGGATTCCCCCCAACAAGATTTTCCATGGGCTCCAGGGTTCCCCGAGTCCTAGAGCCACCGTGTGCCTTGTCCTTTTGGAGATTGGTTCTACAGTTTTTCTCCACACTTGAGAGCTCCCCAATATCCTTCCAATAAAGCTCTTTTTTATTTAAGGAAGCCAGAGCCCTATTTCTGTTGCTTGCATCCAAAGAACCCACATTTTGCTATTCGCATCACAAAGAAACTTAAATAAAAATAATGAGAATAATTAGCATTGATTTGTTACTATTGATAAGTTATTTTTTTACCATTGCCTTTTCTGGATGTAGTGCAAACCAGCAGCTCTAAGAGGGGACCAGTGCCTTGCCCCAGGCCAGGTCCCACAACTACTAAGTAAGCGGAGTGTGGTTTCAAACTAGGTCTTTATTTTATTATTATTTTTTAAGATTTTATTTATTTATTTGACAGAGAGACAGAGAGCACAAGCAGGGGGAGTGTCAGCAGAAAGGGAGAATCAGGCCTTCCCCTGAGTGGGGAACCCAGTGTGGGGCTTGATCCCAGGACCCTGGATCATGACCTGAGCTTAAGACAGATGGTTAACTGACTGAGCCACCCAGGCATCCCCAAAACTAACTAGGTCTTTAGCCTCAAGGACCAGGCCCTGCAACCTGCAGGAGACCTGTCACATCACGTTCCCATCCCCATCAGTCCTTTGAATTTTTTTCTACTGCAGGTTGTGGGTAGATATTTTAAAATATAAAAAAAGATGGGGTGCCTGGATGGCTCAGTTGGTTAAGCACTTGCCCTGGTAATGATCTCAGGGTCCCAGGATTGAGCCCCACATTGGGTTCACTGCTCAGTAGGGAGTCTGCTTCTCCCTCTCCCTCAGGCTCACCTTCTCATGAATAAATAAACAATTTTTTTAAAAAATAAAATAAAATATATAGAGAGAAGTAAACCATAGGAGACTCTTTTTTTCCTATTTATTTATTTATTCTTACCATAGCACATACCCTCCCCAAAGTCCATTACCGAGCCACCCCACCCCTCCCACACCTCTCTCCTCCAGCAACCCTCAGTTTTTTCTTGAGATTCAGAATCTCTTATGGCTTGTCTCTCTCTCTGGTTTCGTCTTGTTTCATTTTTCCTTCCTTTCCCCTATGATCCTCTGTCTTGTTTCTCAAATTCCTCATATCAGTGAGATCATATTAATGATAGAGAACAAACTGAGGCCTGATGGAGGGAAGCAGGTGGGGGATGGGTTAGATGGGGGATGGGCATTAAAGAGGGCACTTGTTGGGATGAGTCTTGGGTACTGTATGTAAGTCATAAATCACCAAATTCTACTCCTGAAACCAATATTATACTCTATGTTAACTAACTAGAATTTAAATACAAACTTGAAACAAAAAAATAAAAATAAAAAATAAAATATTCCTCCGGGGCAGGAAGAACCTCTTTCTCCTGCTAATTCTTTCCTAGGCCAGGCCTCCACCAGGAATCAAAGCGCTGGGGCCCCATGCAAGGTCTTGATGCAAGACCCTCTCACAAAAATGAAGCAAATGGGCAAATAGAAAAACCTCAGGCCTCGATTCATGCCACGAATATTATTCTAAGTGCCGGGGACTCTGTGGTGAACCAAGCAGACAAAACTTCCTGTTCTGTCAATTGGGTACAAGAGGAGCACCTTTAAGCAGATCGGGATGAGTGCCGGCGCACAGCAGACCCGTGTCTGGGGAAAACTGAACCCGCTGATCAAGCAAGAAAGTGCGAGGTGAGCTTCTGGGTGTGTGCAGGGAACACTGCGGAGGGGACTGTGCTGAGGTGGGGGGCCGGCACAGCAGTTAGAGGCATTGGGATCTCAGTAAAGATTTCCTGTTTGGTCCCAAGAGTGATGGGAAGCTATAGGAAGGGATGTGGGGGTGGGCGGAGGGTGGTAAGAGCATCATGTGGGGCGCCTGGGTGTCTCAGTTGGTTAAGCGACTGCCTTCGGCTCAGGTCATGATCCCGGAGACCCGGGATCTAGTCCCACATTGGGCTCCCTGCTCAGCGGGAAGCCTGCTTCTCCCTCTCTCAGTCCCTCTCTGGCTGTGTTTCTCTCTGTCAAATAAATAAATAAAATCTTAAAAAAAAAAAAAAAAGCATCATGTGGCTTCTCTTCCAAAAAATCACTCTAGCTGGTGGAAATAATCCAAGAGCCCATCAGTGCAACAATGGAGAAACAAAATTATGGCAGGCAAGTCCATGCAGTGGAAGGTTGTTCCACTGAGCAGGAACAAAGTACGGATACATGCCAGGCACACACACACACACACACACACACACACACACACACACACACTGTGTGTGTGATTCCAGTTACACAAAAGATCCAGAATAGGCAACTCAATAGAAGCAGAAAGCAGATCAGCAGTTATCAGGGTCTGTAGGGAGAGGGGATGGGGAATGACCATTTAACGGGAATAGGACACTTTTTTGGGGTGGGGATACAAACAGATAGCGATAGGTGTTCCACAGATAGTGAGGGTGGCCCCACAACATTGTGACCGTACTGCAGGCCACCGAATCACACACTTCAAAATGATTAAAATGGTGAGTTTCATGTTTTCCATGTTTTCATGTTTGTTTGTTTTTTTAAATCTGAGCACTGAGCTCCCCACAGGGCCTGATCCATGACCCCAAGGTCATAACCCGAGCTGAAACCAAGAGTCAGTTGCCCAGCTAACTGGGCCATCCAGGCATCCTACTTAATCCGATTTTAAAATAAAAAATAAAAAGGTCCTTCTGGTTTCAATGTGCAGGGAAGGGATGGGAGAAGAACAACCAGGGGCAATAGGAAAGTCTACCCTGGCCTCGGCCTTGGGCGCATCCCTTCCCTGCTCCAAGCCTTACATGCTTCATCCATGAAAATGGAGTTCTCATAAGCTTCACTCCCACGCTTGTTGAGAAGTTTGGAATATTTTGGCATGACCCATGGCTCAATCCATGGACCTTTCCTCTTGTCTCTCTCCCCTGAATTCCAGCTGGCCAACTCAGCATCTGCACTTGGGTTTCTTTTTTTTTCTTAAGGTTTTTTTTTTTTTTCCAGTGTTCCAAGATTCATTCCCCATTCCCCACACCCAGTGCTCCCCGCTTTAGGTGTCCCCAGTACCCACCACCAGGCTCTCCCATCCCTCCACCCCCTCCCTCCAAGTCCCTCAGTTTGTTTCTGTGTCCAAAGTCTCTGTTGTTTCGTTTCTCTCCCTGGACACCCTGCTTCCCATTTACTTTCCTTCTCCCACTGTCCTCCAGGTTACCCCTCATGCACCGCAAGTAAGTGAAACCATGCGATACTTGACTTTCTCTACTTGGCTTATTTCACTCAGCATAATCTCTTCCAGTCCAGTCCATGTTGCTACAAAAGTTGGGTATTCATCCTTTCTGATGGAGGCATAGTATTCCATTGTATATATGTACCACATCTTCTTTATCCATTCATCTGTTGATGGGCACCTTGGCTCTTTCCACAGTTTGGCGATTG
>PITA01003175.1:0-62061 GCA_004023965.1 Spilogale gracilis
TCCCCCCCCCCCCCCAGTCTTGAAGTAGTGGCCTTGTATAGATGGTGAACCTAGATGAACCTATTGTTCAATCTGGCTTTAGCTCTTGGCTGTTTTCTCAGACCTTTGTGATTGTCTGAGAAGCTTAATTTACTCTCAACAGGTCCTAGCTGATGAGGATGTGCTAAGACCTGCCAGTGTTCTAGAGGGAGTAATCTCAATCAGTAGCTGATCTCAGACCAATTGGAAGCCAGAGCTTTTAAAGTACGCAAATATATTTAGTACTGAGGGATTGCAGTCATAAACCCTGCTGACTTCCAGACCAGCAGATCTGGAGGTATCCCTTGGACCACAGTCACAAAAATCAGGGCTTCAAAGGAGTCTGTAAGCTTGTTTCTGGGAAGTTGCAGTGATTTGTGGTGCATCCCGGGGAGGGCACACAGATGGTGCCTCCTCCTTACAAATTCCTGAGAGCATCTCTGTAATCTTTAAGTGTGCCACAGACCTGATGTCTATACCTCCAGGTACTGAGGGTATGTTTCTCTTCGCTGTTTGTGCTGTGCCTTCATGCCTGCCTAGAACTGTCTTTCTGAGTTTTATATCCTGTGGAGCTCAGAAATGCACAGGGCTAGGGCATCCCCTGCATGGACTGTGCTCATCCATGGGCTTTATGACATGGCTAAAGAGTGCCAAGGGTAGAACAAACCTGCAGTTTTAGGTGAGGCAAGGAAAGAACTTTGGGGGTAGGGCATGCCCATGGCTTTGGCGAGGTTGGGTCTGCATGTGCCTGCCTGCCACAGAGGGAGAGTACAGAAATGTCACTTGTTGGTACCTCTCTCACCAAGGAAACTCCCAACTGGTTTTTGCTCCTCTAGCAGATACTTAAAGATTAGTAAGTAAATCTCCTTTACGTATATAATTCAGTTACCTCTCAAACTGCCGCTTTTGCACAGGCTCCAGGGATAAGTGAGTCCGTGCACAAGCCCCTCAAAAGGTGGTGTATCTCAGAACCTTGCAGCTCCCCAGGTTCCCTGGACATAAACTCTGTTGGTTTCCAGAGCCAGATGTTTTTGGGGACTTGTCTGTCTGGTGTAGGTCCCAAGAGTTGGGGTGCCTGAAGTGGGGTACAGACTTTTCATTCCCTGGAGCTGTGAGATTAATTGCTATGGGTGGTTGTGGCAGGGGGTGAGGAGGTAGAATAGTTGGTGAGACCATGTCTCTCTGTCACTTACCTAACTTGATGTGGTCCTTTTATCCCTTTTGGAGGGAACTGTTCAGATGGCTAGTTTTCAGTTCTTTTTTAGTGGGAATTTTTTCATATATAGATGTAGATTTGGTGTGTCTGTGGGAGGAAGTAAGTTCAGGCTCTTCCTATGCCACCATCTTGGATGACTTTCTAAAAGTTTTTGTATCATGTTAAATATTTTACTTTGGACTTACAAGGTTAAAAATGTCTTTCTTGGGGTGCCTGGGTAGCTTGGTCGGTTAAAGTCTGATTCTTGATTTTTAGCTTAGGTCATGACCTCTGGGTCATGAGATTGAGCCCCATGTCAGGCTCTGCACTCAGCAGGGAGTCCCCTTGAGATTCTCTTTTTTCCGCTCCCTCTGTCCTCCTCCTTGCTCATGTGCACACACTTTCTAAGTTAAATAAATCTTTTTTAAAAATGCCTTTCTCTTTTTTGTGTGTTTTACTGTATTTCTAAATATTTAAGAGCTTTTTTGTTGTATCTTTCTCTTTGTCCTTTTAATGTAGGTGTTTTAGATTTAGTTTAGTCCTTGAAAATTAACTGCAGTTGAAATAAAGGTCAGAGTCATCATATCAACTTCTTGACCAGTAGTGGAATCTACTGAACCTTGCTAGTGACGGGGACTCAGTTCTTTTTAGAAGATGAAGTCTGTTTTATTCTCACAGACTTCTGTGTTTTGGTTCAATTTCTGTTTCAGGAGCAAGTGAAGTCTGTTACTCCATGAAGCAGAAAGAAATTTGATGACAGCTGACTGTTTCGCTCTGTTTTTCCTTACTGCTAAATATTCTTTTCTTCAAACTAACTTTCCATGGTTTCTGCAGTCTTACCAATGAGACAGTTTCTTACCCATCTCACCTTGAATCATTCTATTCCCTAGGCTTTTGTGATAGCACCCGCTTCAAGATTTTCTTTTGGGTTCTTGGACAGTGCCTATCCAGTCTCTTTGTGGAGTTCCCTTCCTCTGCAGTTTCTTTAAATACTGGTGTTTCTGAGTTTCTGTAGGTCTTACTTTTCTTCTCATGGGCAGTCTCATCTTGTCCCGTACCTTGCATCCATAAGTTGACAACCTAGATTTATATCTCCAACTCAGATCTTTTTCTCACCTCCATACCTGCATTTCTGTTTACCTATTGCCTGTTCCCACATAGATATCTCATAGATATCACAATGTATTAAAAACCTAGCTTACCTGCTTCTCTAAACCTTTCTAAAAACCTTGTGTCCTTCCTGTGTTCCCCAGCCCACGTCAGTGAATGTACATTCCTTGAATCTTGCTTTCCTTCCCAGTTTAATCAGTCATGAGGTGTTATTAATGCTCACTTTTATATTTTGCTCTAATCCATCTTTCTCCATTTTCACTGTTCACTACCCTGTTTCAGACCCTGCCCCCAGCTGTTATTACTGCCACTGTCTCCAAACCTGTAACAACCTTATGAGGTCAGTAGTGGTGGTATTTTTAACTTGCTTATGAGGAAACGTAAATTCAGAAAGGTTAAGTAAGAGTTCAGATTTCTGTTGCCCTAAAGCCCATGATATTTTCATTCTGTCATGCTGCCTTGCTCGTATTATCAGAGATTGATACTGCCTTCTTCTGGAGCAATTTAGAATGCTAAAAACAAAGCCCTTATTTTAGATTCTGATGTGTTTATTTTAGATTCTGATGTGATGTGTTAAACTATATTAAGACAGTGGAGCTGTCGTAGGCCATTTATCACTTATATGAGAATTAAAATAGTTGGGTTTTTTTTTTTTTTAAAGATTTTATTTATTCATTTGACAGAGAGAAACACAGCCAGAGAGGGAACACAAGCAGGGGAAGTGAGAGAGGGAGAAGCAGGCTTCCTGCCGAGCAGGAAGCCCGATGTGGGGCTCAATCCCGGGTCTCCGGGATCATGACCTGAGCCGAAGGCAGTCGCTTAACCAACTGAGCCACCTAGGCACCCCTATGAGGATTAAAATCTTGCCTTTGATACATTCTACCTTCGTTAGCAGGGTTCATAGTTTTAAAGAATTCACATTTGCAGTTTGCATGTAGAGGCTTTGACAAGAATGTTACGTGTACCTAATTATATGAGACTAATATTCTTTGTAGCTAACTGTTGAATTAATTAAGTTCACAGATTTCTTCTTTAAAAAGGAGTTAAAGTGATAGCTTTTCAGCCAGTACCGGTGAAAAAAATATTGGGAAAGTGAGACAGAGTAAAACATTTTAGAAATTCTCACTCTTTCCTGTACATTTGTTTCTCCACACTTGCCTTTAAAAAAGAAAGAAAGATTCCACCATTGCTTTAAAATTTTATTTTATCGTAAGTTGTGCTCAAAGGGAATATCCCCGTGATCTTAGCAGTACTCTTGAAGATAGTCCTTCAAAATTACCTTGGCCTTGTGTGATTGATAGCCTGAGTTTAAGATCAGGATAAAAACTGAAGGAAAACAAACCATGAAACCTTTAAGAAAAAAGTACATATTGTCTTTGGTAATTAAAATGGTAGACAGGGAAACTAAAAATTATAAATTTGGCTTTTAGTAAAATTTTGATTACTTTTTTCACTTGATTTCTCCATTTGAAGAATGAAGAAAATAAATCCCAACAGTCTGCCCTGAAAGATTGTTCTTGAGACAAATATTTATCAAGCCTCAAAAGAACTTTGGGTTTTGGACAGTCGGAAATCTTGTCACTTGATTGTAACTATCTTCTAACATCTGGAAAGGAGCAGAGAAAGGATTTTTAACATACTTCCCTTAGTGTCATTTGTAATGACTTGAATGTTTTCATTGACTGTATCCTATACTTCATTGATTTTGAGAGACTTTTTCCAATTTTATTAATAGAAGTTTAGGTATATCTTACAATCAGTGGTATGTCATAGTTCAGTTGGCAAGTTTTTGCCTTAGTGGTGTATAAAATACCAGCCTTAAACTCAGTTGTGTCTTAGCTTTGAAAAAAAGTGTGTATCTCCATTGGTATTCAAAATAACAGCAACAGCAATAATACATTGTTACCGTGGTCTCCATACCTGAGGGTCTTTTTTGGTAGCCTCTATTTTCTTAAACATAACTGGGAATAGAAAGTAAGCACAAAAGGCTTCTAACACTTAAAATTGTTGTAATAAAGCTCATGAAGTAAATACCATGTATTTTAACATAAAATATTCCTTTGTCTCTGAGTGCATAGGCTTAGTTACCCGTTTATAGAGTCCACAAAGATTCAAGAGTTTAAAAAAATGCACATACATGTTTAAGTGGCAGTTCTAGGACCTGCTACACCATCAGCTGAGAATGAGGGTGACCATAAACAAGGAATTAAAAAACTTTTTTTAAAAAATGACACAAGGGGCGCCTGGGTGGCTTAGTTGGTTAAGCGACTGCCTTCGGCTCAGGTCATGATCCCGGAGGCCTGGGATTGAGTCCCACATCGGGCTCCCTGCTCGGCGGGAAGTCTGCTTCTCCCTCTCTCACTTCCCCTGCTTGTGTTCCCTCTCTGGCTGTGTTTCTCTCTGTCAAATAAATAAAATCTTAAAAAAAAAAAAAATTGCAACACCATTTAAAAAAAAAAATGACACAAACCCAGAACTTACCACGTAGTGCTAGTTTAGTAGGGACAGACAGCCTGATGTAGGTAAATCATCCCGATTACAGCTTGGAAGAAACTCTATGAAAGTACAATCTATTTGATTTCACTGACACTTCTTCTAAGGGACAAAAAGTATTTTGTCATTTTTGAGTAGGAAACATTTGTTATTGATTTAGTTTCCCTTCTTATTGCTTAATGGAGTTCTAGAACATATTTTGCCCTGAGGATATCAGAATAATAATTTTTGTGTTATCTTTCAGACATCTGAAATAGGATTTGATTATGTAATTTCAGTGGTCTCTAGATCCTGATCATTCTAGAGTGACATTTTTAGGCCTTAGGGCTAAGGGTTGGGCATAGGTTGTAGGAAGGTGCTAGAGAGGAAAAAGGTAGAAGAGAGATACCTAAAAAGCACATCATGGGGCACCTGGGTGGCTCAGTTGGTTAAGTGACTGCCTTCAGCTCAGGTCATGATCCCGGAGTCCTGGGATCGAGCCCCGCATCAGGCTCCCTGCTCGGCGGGAAGCCTGTTTCTCCCTCTCTCACTCCCTCTGCTTGTGTTTCTCTCTGTCAAATAAAGAAATAAAATATTTTTAAAAAAAATAAAAAATAAAAAAATAAAGAGCACATCATAGTACTTCTAGAATCTTTCTGGAAGCTCTCAGTGGGCAGTTGTGTACCAGATGTCCAACTTGACTGTTATTATTCATTTTTTTAAAGGTTTTTATTTGTTAAATCTCTGTACCCAGTGTGGGGCTGGAACTCACAGCCCTTAGATCAAGAGTCACATGCTCCACCAACTGAGCTAGCCAGGCACCCCCAACTGTATTTTTTTTGTTTGAAATAAACTCAAGCCACATCTCCACACATTCTTAGTGTTATAGGAGCGTTTCAGGACATTCCCCTAAGACATGTGAATTCTGAGCATAACTTTGCTGGCTGTGAGCACCTTTAGCCTCAGAGTGGATGTTAAGTTCTGTGTGTTGGCAGTTTTCCAGCATTTACTAATTAGGTTAGGTCTACTTAAATACTCCTGGCAGTTTCCCTTGGCCACTGCATTCTTCACACTCTGCCCCAACCTGTTTTGTATGCAGTCTGCCTTTGGGCTCTGCTTCGACGTTTATAGCTTTTCTTTCAAAAGAAGTTTTTAATAAAGTATTGGTTTTTGTATATTCTTTAGTTAATAGTTTGTTGTTGTTTTAAAAACAATTCACTGTAGAAAATATAAAGAGAAAAATTTGCTTTTCATCCTACCACCAGTGAACAAATGTTAATATTTTAGTGTGTTCTAGTCTAGTCTTTTTTTTCTGGGTTTATATGTTGTGTGTAGGGGTGGGAGAGCGAAAAATAAGTGTGAATGTTATTTTTTAAAATAAGAAACCTCTTATATTTGCTACTGGGCACAGAGTAATTTTTAACATGAATTTTTTTTTTTTTCAAAACAATTTTAGAATCACACAAAAGTTGGAAAGAATACAGAAATTCCCACATGCCCTTTACCTGGCCTTCCCTAATGTTAATCTTCTATAAACTTTGGTACATACTTCAAAACTAAGAAATTAACACTGGTACAAAGCTATGAACTACTGACTTCATTTGGACTTCCCTACTTTATCTGCTCGTGTCCTTTTTCTGTTCCAGAATCCAATCCAGGATATCAGATTGTATTTTGAAAGAACAATTCTTTTCTTTTTTTCTGTTTAACTTTATACCATGAACGTTTCTTTTTTGTGTGTGTGTGTGTCATTAAGTGTTCTTTAAACAATGCTTACTAATGGCCCCATAAAAGCTCATCAAATGGTAAATGTACTCTAATGTCAATATTTCCGGTTAATTGTGTGTTGGGTGGCATTTTGTGAGGTTGAAGATTGTTAGAAAGCACATGTGTCAGCCATTTTTTTTTAGTGGCATACTTGCATCAGTTAATTTTAATGCTAGATTATAACAGTAATTTTGAATGCATTGTTCTAAAAGTAGAAAATAATCAAGCTTATTTTCCTTTGAGAATATGCTTAAGAGCATTTTAGGTTGAGTTAAATGCAGAAACTAATGCTGTTCATGAAGCAGTTTGTTTTGAGGGTTATTTAGAGTTGCTTGGCATTTGCCTAACCTTACTTTAGGCAGATTGTGTACATTTTATGTACACAAATCAATATTTAGCCTTTTTTTTTTTAAGATTTTATTTATTTAACAGAGAGAAACACAGCTAGAGAGGGAATACAAGTAAGGGGAGTGAGAAAGGGAGAAGCAGGACTCCTGCCGAGCAGGGAGCCCAATGTGGGACTCGATCCCGGGTCTCCAGGATCATGACCTGAGCTGAAGGCAGTCGATTAACCAATTGAGCCACCCAGGCTCCCCAATATTTAGCCTTTTAATATGAGTCTGGTACTAGCATGGTGTCCACCTGTGTTTGGAAGTACAGATTTTTGGTATATTCTACCTATACACTTAAATATCCAGTTTTGAAAATTATCGCTTTATTTCCTTTTCTGATACCCTTCATAAATGTTTATTTAGTTCTAGGTTAAGCATATAATAGAAAAGGCGAAGATACCTAGAGATTTTCTTGCATTAGTGTTTTGTTGTTTACAGAATTAAGCCAAAAGCTTTTTAAGAACTATTTGGTATACCCTACTAAGCAAAATACTGCAAAATTCATACTTAGGTTTTACTTCTTACTGTTGTTCTATTTAGTGAAACCTCATAGGTTAAATATTTATTATGCTAAAGTTCAGTGTGGACTAGTGGACTATTCTCTACTAGGAAATTTATAAAATACAGGTTTATTATGAGGGTAAGCAGTCATTTGTTAATTTGACACAGTTGTATGAATTAATATGTAGAAATGACTGAGTTGAATATGAACATGGAATTCTGATATATAGTACTTAGAGAAAATTGAATACATATCTCTGTAACATCAAATATATTTATTACAATTTCCAGAGTTAGTGATAAACATTTTCTGGAGAATGCCTATACTTTTCTTACTGCTGTCTTACAATTATATGTCTTCTTTCTGTGGTCGATTTTTAGTGGAGAGAGCTCTGTGATCTATTATATAGAATGTTCATCAATTTGATGTTACTGGAGGATGGTATTTGATTTCCTTGTATGTATTTTTATGTCACAACATAAAGTACTAAACTGAGAGTTTCTTTGAGAGTTCCCAAGGTTGATGATACATTTTCCTGTGATTGAAGGTGCTGGGATTGTTGCCATCAGTACGGATTACATTGTTGAGTTGGCTAAGGCAGTGTGACTCATCTGCTGGGTTTGCACATCTGTAGTTGTGTTTTGCTGTCTTAGGTCAGGGATTTTGGACACTCAGACTTCATTGTATAAATTTCATCAACAGTGTTTCTACGTATAAGTGTATTCCAAGGTTATAGGTGACTCCAGGATTGGATAATGACCAGTATAATTAAAGGCAAAGTAGTGTTTTATATCTTCTTCCATTTTAGTTTCTTTTATTTTATTTTTATCAAGCCATTTTAGTACCATTTTCTATGTATTTGCTGAGTGCACACATAGAATTGTTGATAGGTAGGTAAATGGTAAAGAAATAGATATAGATTCTTTCATTCTTAAAAGTCAAAATGTATGATTGAAAATGACTGTTTCTGGGTGCCTGGGTGGCTCAGTTGGGTAAGTGACTTCTTTGGGCTCAGGTAATGACCCTGGACTCCTAGGATCCAGTCCCACATTGGGCTCTCTGCTCAGCAGGGAGTCTGCTTCTCCCTCTGACCTTCCTCCTCTCATACTCTCTCATTCTCTCCATCTCAAATAAATAAATAAAATCTTAAAAAGAAAATGACTATTTCCAATTCAATGTGAAATAGGAGGTTAAAATGGGTAACTTTTTTGGGTCTCGAAAGAGTATCTGAGGTTTAGGTCATCATCCTATAGTGACACTCACTGTAAGCAGGTCTCGATACTGTTGGGGGAATGCTTATGTTTATAGATGGATACTGTGATTGATAGGTTAGACTTTGGGTGTCATAGACAGTAAAACATCATTAATTTTATACTTAGGAATTAGAAGTTCTCCTTGCATGGACTTTAGATTTTCTGCTTCTATAGGTATTTGGTATTAGTGGCAACTTTAAGATTATAAGGGAGAACATGAACTATGGAAGTGCAGACTGGCCCTTCATGAAATGCCATGAGCCTGTCTTCCTACCTATCTCTTAATATTTTCCCATGCATACTGTACATTCCAGCTGTAAAGAATTATTTGCTGCGTCTTGAGCAAGCCATGTCCTTTTATGCTTCTATGCTTTTGCCTGCACTCTTCTTGATCCAGAGTGCCGTGGCCTTAGCAAACTCCCCTCAGTCTTTTAGGACTTAGAGGTTACCTTTTTCAGGAGGCCTCCTGTCACTTTGTGAGATAGTTGGATGGCACTGGTGTATGGGCTTGTAACTCAGTCATGTTTTCATTTTCTTGTCTGTCTCTTTCACTAAATAGTGAGCTCCTTGAAATCTAGGAATATGTCTGTATCTTATTTCTAGCATTTAACTCAGTGCCTGGCAAAGAGAATCGGTGCTCAGGAAATACTTGTTGAATGCTTCAGTGTGAAGATGGAGAAAAGAATGAACTCAATTTTTTATTCTTTTATTCATTCCTTAATATTGATAATTGTTTAGAAATTATTGTTACTAAGTAATTTTTTGCTAGCTTCGGTCAAACAACTATATCTGAAATAAGGAAATGTTACTTTGTTACTATTTTAGATTTATCAACAGGAAAATGAATTGATAATGGTTTAAATATACATAAGTATGTGCTTTTCTTGATCATGCTGGTTTTACTTATCTCTTACAGAGAAAAAAGAAATGAGAGGAATCTGGTTTAAATTGCAGTACCAGGAATTTAGATTCGACATAAAGAGTGTCCAGAAAACAAAGTACCAGATATTGAATGAAGTGTGTAAGTAATGTAATTGATTTTTTGAAGAACTTAAGAAGGAGAGTGCTGTGGTTAGATATTTATGAATTGCAAAGTAGTTCACCAGCATAGTCCCTAGTAAAATAAAAAACCTAAAGGGAGAAAAACCTTGTATGGACTTAAGAATATACAGATACAACCATATTCATGGATAGGTGCTTAAAAAATAGTTGGGAATTTTTTTGGTTTTGTGTGTCTGTGGTACTTCAGTTTTCAGCTAACAAGGAAATTGCAGGTGTCCTTACTTTTCACAGGATGGCTCTAGTTTTGGTGACTAGCAGAATATACTGAGAAATCTCTCCCCTTACCTTGTTTCTTGTTTGTTTCTTAACTCTTCCTCAGAATAACATAAGGAATAAAAAATTCTTAGCAGTGTTAAGAATAAGCAGAAAACTAATATGTACCAGTAACCAGTCAGACCATTGACATAAAGAACAAGGTTTTTGAATGTCGTTCTCTTGATTGCTTTAATGTAATTAAATGTGGCAGTTAGCTGCACCCAAATTTAGAGTTATATTGCTGTGCTTCTAACTATAGATATTCTGTCCTGGCTACATTTGAACAGAACTACTGTAGTATAAGCCAAATTCACCCTCAGTGCTAGTGAACTAAAAGAGCAAATATACCTTCCTAAGCACCAAATTTATAATCACACTCATGAATAGAGTTCAGTGTTCTCTTTGCTTGTCATTCTACAAGAATCATATTGGAATAATTTAAGACAGCTTTACTAAATTTATTAATGTAACTCTTGTTATGAGGATAGTGCTTAAGTTTTAGGCTTCTGTGCTTATAGTGGTGGAAAAGGCTCCTTTGTAATACAAGAGACAGGATTTTACCTGTAGCAGTGATATAATAATTCCTTGTCTTTTTAAACACTATGTATTTTTCTCAATGTTTTGATAGCTAGAATTTATTTGGTTTCACAATAACTCTGTGAAATAGGTATCCTAATCTTATAAATGAGGAAATTAGGCACAGAGAGGTTGACTGACTGCCATCTAAAACATTGTTTTAAAATAAATTATTATAATTTCAGTGGCTAACATTTACTAATGACTTACTTTATACTAGGCACTGGTTAAGAGGTTGGGCTTTGGAATCAGGTTTGGATTTAATTTGGCTCTTCTTATCAGCTCTTGATTTTGGGAAAACTACCTAGCTTCTTCAAGCCTTGGTTTCCTCATTTGGAACACAGAAGTAATGATAGTACCTACCTCATAGTATGGTTGTATATAGTTTGAGATAATCCAAATGAATCTATGTCTAGTATACAGTGAAGACTTTAAAATCAGTCCTATATAGAAAAGTAAGGTGTTAATAGATAATATTTAGTATAATTTTTAGCTTCTTGATAATTTTCCTGGTAAAATCATTGTATTCTTGAGTATGGAGTCATTCATAGTTGATCTGATATATCTATTTTACAAAGTAACATCCATGTTACACAAGATTATAGCTTCATATAGTGTCTATAGCTACCTCTTTCCTCTCACTACCTACAAATCACCTTTTGGTTCTAAGCCTTTTGCTAGTGGGAAGAAACCAAAGACAAAAGACAGTTAACAAGTCATGGATAGTCTCTAAAGCATTCATGTTTCAGAGTCAAATGCCGGACACCTGTGGCTATGTTCATTTGAGTTTTGTTCATTCCAGGAGTGCTGTGGTGTATCAGTTATTTGGAACTCAGAATGTGTCTTTTTATAGAGAGAAGCCCATAAAGTCTTTTAATCTCTGATACAACTGACATGCTGAATATTTGCATTTAAAAACAGTAAAAGCAAGTAAAAACTCTACAGTATTGGGGCACCTGGGTGGCTCAGTTGGTTGAGTGACTGCCTTTGGCTCAGGTCATGATCCCGGAGACCTGGGATCAAGCCCCACATCGGGCTCCCTGCTCGACGGGAAGCCTGCTTCTCCTTCTCTCACTCCCCTTGCTTGTGTTCCCTCTCTTGCTGTGTTTCTCTCTGTCAAATAAATAAAATCTTAAAACACACACACACACACACACACACACAAAACAAAACAACAAACTTCACAATACTTTGGCAGTGCTAATAATCAAAGAAATAAAATGATAAAACTGAATATATATATTGATACTCAAAAAGTATGGTGTAATAGGAAGCATTAGTAATCTATCTCCCCATCTAGGCAGCAGTTGCACTGGCAGAAGCTTTTATAGCTGTTTTGGTACTTCCAAGTTATTGAAATTCTTGAAGACTTGCATGTACCAGAAAATTTGGACATAAATTGCAATTAATTTCAGTCAGTTTCAGCTCTTAGCACAGCTACCCATCTTTTCCTCTAAGTCCTGTGCAGTTTACACACAGCTTGTGAGAGGCAAGATCGGCAAAAAAGATTCTCTTTTCCAAATATCAGAGGTCTGTGCTTGGGTCACTGATTGCTGCTTCTGATCACAGAGGTGCACACAAAGAAGTAGGCAACCAACCTTTGTTGTTGCACCTCCCCCCATTGTTGTAAGCCCTTCCCCTCCACCTAAAGTGACTTCTAGGATTTTAAAGGGCTAGCACCTTCTTTTGCCCCATTCATTTTTCTTTTTTCCCTTTGGGAGGCAGACATTAAAGACTATTACATTTAAAAACAACTACATGTACAGGGAAAATATGAAGGTGACCTCCTGTATCCAGAAAAGGGCCCAGAAAAGATCTGAGAAGACAAGACCTTAAGTTCATATGTCAGACTGACTGTTGGCACAGAGCCAGCCTACAACAATAAAAAAAAAAAAATCACAAAAAACAGCTAAGGGAAGGATAAGAGGGAGAATCTGATTTCCAGAATTACCATATTTTTAGATTAAAATGTCCAGTTTTCAGGAAAAAAAATCACAAGGCAACAAAGAAATAAGATAGTATGGTCCATTTAAAGGAAAAAATGAATCAACAGAAATTGCCCCTGAAAAAGTCTTGATGACAGTCATATTACAGAAAGATGAAAACCAACAGTCTTAAAGATGCTCAGAGAACTAAAGGAAAATGTGGAAAATAAAAAATACCAATGAAGAAAAAACAAAAATAAAATAACAATTCTGGAGCTGAAAAGTACAATATTGAAAATGAAAAATTCAGTAGATTGAAAGACAGATGTGAGTGGGCAGAACAAAAAGTCAGCAAACATGAAGATGGGACAATGGAAATTATCAAGTCTGAGGAATGGAAAGAAAACAGATTGAAGAAAAATGAACAGAGTCTGAGAGACGTGTGGGACACAGTCAAGTGGAGCAAATACATATTATGGGAGTTCTAGAAGGAGATTAGAGAACGGGGAGGAGAGAATATTTGAAGAAATAAGGGCTGAAAACTTCCCAAATTTGTTGAAAGACATAAATATAAACATGCAAGGAGTTCTTTGCACTCTAAATAAGATTAACTCAAAGAGATGCACACTAAGATGGATTATAATAAACTTCCTAAAGCCAAAGACAAGGACTCTTTTTAAGATTTTATTTATCTGAGAGAGAGATAGAGCGTGAATGGGGGGTAGGGTAGGGGCAAAGCGAGAGAGAGAAGCAGGCTGCCCGCTGAGTGGGGAGCCCAATGTAGAGCTTGATCCCAGGACCCCAAGGTCATGACCTGAGCTGAAGGCAGATGCTTAACTGAGCCACCCCAGTGTACCCCAAAGACAAGGAATCTTGAAAACAGCAAGAGAGAAGCAAATCATCACATATAAGGGATTGTCAGTAAGATTATTAGCAAATTGTTCATTGGGAACGTTGGAGGCCAGATGGCATTGGGCTTATATATTTCACAGTGCTAAAAAAAAAAAAACCAAAAAAAAAACCCGTCAACCAAGAATTTTGTATCTAGTAAAACTGTCCTTCATAAGTGATGGCAAAATTAAAACATTCCCAGATAAACAAAAGCTGAAGAAGTTCATTACCACTAAACCTGCCCTGTAAGAAATGTGCAGGGGAGTCCTGCAAGGTGAGACAAAATGACAGTAGGCAGTAACTTGAAGCCATAGGAAAAATGAAGACCTTACTAAAGATAAATATAGGGGAGTTATAAAAACTAGTACTGTTGTAACAAAGATTTGTAACTGCACTTTTTGTTTTCTACATAATTAAGAAGCTAATACATTTTAAAGGGGGGGGAACTAGTATTATAATTTTGGCTTGTAATTCTTTTGTTTTCTATATAAGAGACTAATACAGAGGTGCCTCGGTGATTCAGTTAAGTGTTTGCCTTTGGCTCAGGTCATGATCCCAGGGTCCTGGGATCAAGTCCTACATCAGGCTCCCTGCTCAGCTGGGAGTCCGCTTCTCTCTCTCCCTCTGCTCACACCCCCTGCTGCCACTCATGCTCTCTCTTTCTCTCTCTCTCACTTTTTTCAAATAAATAAATGAAATCTTAAAAAAAAAAAAAAGACTAATGCATTTAGAAGAATGATTAGTTTATGTATTTGGGCACACAGTAGTATATAAAGATAGGTTTGGGTCATCAGTAACTGAAAGGAGTGAGGATGGAGCTGTAAAGGAGCAGAGGTTTTCTATGTTATTGATGTTAAGCTGGGATAAATGCACATTGGACTACTATAACTTTAGGATGTGAAATCTAATCCCCATGGTAACCACAAAGAAAATAGCTACAGAATATACACACAAAAGAAAATCAGAAAGGAATTTAACATTTCACTATAAAACAATTAGCTAAACACAAAAGACAGCAATATAGGAAATGAGGGACAAAAAAGCTTAAGGCGTATAGTAAACAAATAGCAAAATGACAGAAGTCCCTCCTAATTGGTAATTAATTGTAAGTGCACTAAGCTTTCCAGTTAAAAACCAGATTGGCAGAATGGATAAAAACACATGATCTAACGATATGCTATCTACAAGTGGCAAAATGGGATTTATTCTTGGAATGTAAGGGTGGTACAACATAGAAAAATCAATCAATGTAATATACCACATTCATGAAATGAAGGAAACAAACCCCACGTGATCATCTCATTTGATGCAGAAAAGGCATTTGACAAAATTCAATATATTTTCACCATAGAAACATTTAAAAAAACAAAGGATAGAAGGAAACTGCCTCAACAAAATAAATGTCACCTATGAAAACCCACATTGATCAGACTCAGTAATGAAAGATTGAGAGCAGATTGTAGATTGGAACAAGGCACAGATGCCAGCATTCATTACTTTTATTCAAATGGTACTAGAAGTTCTAGCCAGAGTAGTTAGGCAAGAAAGAGGACTAGAATGTGTCCACTTTGGAAAGGAAGAAGTAAATTGGTTTGCAGATGATATGATTTTATATGTATTGAATGATTCCACACACAAAAAATGTTAGGACTAATAAACAAATTCAACAAAGAAGTAGGATACAAAGTCAATATTCAAAAATTAGTTATGCTTCTCTACACTGGCATGAACAATCTGAAAGAAAATTATAAAAACAGTTCCATTTACTGGAACAATTCCACTAAAAAAATAAAATACTTAGGAAATAAGTTAACTAAAGGAATAAAAGACTTGTACAATAAGATCTACAAAACATTGCTGAAAGAAAGCTGAAAGAAATTAAAGAATATCTAACTAAACCCCTCATGTTCATGGATTAAAAGATGTAATATTGTTAAAATGTCAGTGCTATTCAGAGATCTGCAGATTCAGTGCAAAATTCCAATTACTTTTTTTTCACAAATAGAAAAACCCATCCCAAATTTATATAGAATCTCAAGGGACCCCAAATAGCCAAAACATTTTTTTAAAAAGGAATAGCAGCACTGGATGACTCAAACTTCCAGGTTTTAAAACTTACTATGGAGCTAAACTAATCAAAACAGTATGGTACTGGTATAAAGATAGACTTATAAGACCAATGGAATAGAATAGAGAATCCAGAAACAAGCCCTCAGAGAGCCTGTTCTCCCTCTCCCTTGTGCTCTCTCTGTATCTCTCTTCAAATGGATAAATAAAAATCTTCCAAAAAAAAAAGAAAGAAAAAAAAAGAAAACATTAAACAAAGCTTCATGACATTGGATTTGGCAGTGCTTTCTTAGGTATGATACCAGAAGCATGGACAACAAGAGCAAAAACAGACAAGTTGACTTCACGAAAAATAAAAAAATGTGTACATTAAAAAACACTATTCAGCAGACTAAAATGGCAATCCACAGAATGGGAGGAAATATTTGTGAATCATGTATTTGATAAGGGATTAATATCCAGAATATATAGAGAACTTCTAAAAGTTAAAAGCAAAAGAACATTCCAATCCAAAAATAGGCCAAGGACTTGAATACTTATTTCTCTAGAAAAGATACATGGATGATTAATAAGCACACGGAAAGAGGCCCAAGATGATTTGATTAGGGAAATACAAGTCAAAAACTACTTTGAGATGCCACCTCACACCCATTATGTTAGCTAATACCAACAAACAAAAACAGAAAATATGTTAGTGAGAATGTGGAGAAATTGGAACTCGTGTGCACTTGTGGGAAAGTAAATGGTGCAGCTGCTGTGGAAAACAGTATGACAATTGCTCAGAAAATAAGAAATAGAATCACTGTGTGGTCAGCAGTACCACTCCTGGGTCTGTATTCAAGAGAATTGAAAGCATTATCTCACAGAGATACTCGTACATTCAGGTTCATAGCTGCGTCATTATTCACAGTAGCCAAGAGGTGGATTACTGTCCACCAGTAGATAAATGGACAAGCAAAATGTGGGGTGTGTGTGTGTGTATAAAGATGGAATATTGTTCAACCTTTAAGAGGAAGTTCAGACACCTGTTACCACATGGATAAACTTTAACGACATTATGCCTAGTGAAGTAGGGCAAGCACAAAAAGATAAATACTGTATGATCTCATTAATATGAGGTACCTAGAGTAGTCAAACTCATAAAAACAGGAAGTAGAATAGTGGTTGCTAGGATTAGGTGGGAGGGGAAATGAGCTACCTGTTTAATGGGTACAGAGTTTCAATTTTGTAAGAGGAAGAAATTCTGGATAGCAGTCACACACTGGTATCAAATGTACTTAACAAGACTGAACCATGCACTGAAAAATAGGTAGGATGGTAAATTTTATGTTATGTGTATTTTACATAAAGGATATTAGGAAAAGAAAAAAAGTCTAAAGGTAGGACCAAATGAATTTTCAGAGATTTTGTTGGATGCTTTTTAATATTTTCAAGAGCTGTGTAGGTTGGTACACTGCTTTAATATGTTTCACTTCAAAACTTAAGACTTTGTCTTCATTTGGGATTATGGAAGGATCACTCTCACTTCTTTTAATTGTATTTACTATGATTAAACTTATTTCAAGATGGGAGTTGTGAGATGCTTATAAATGGAATGGATAAAAAGAGGAAGAGAGATTTTCCAGAGTTAATTGGCTAACATTTCCCAGAAGAGAAAGATGAATGAACGATATGTATTCATAAAAGAGAATTGATTTCTGTTTAGCTAATTAGCTAGATAATTTATAAGCCAAAGACAAATCATATAATTATAACCATATAATTATAATTAATCATATAATTATAATCATATAATATATATTAAGCTTCTGGAGAAAAGCAGGGTATGCGAAGGCAGAGGCCTTGGGTTGCTGCCCACTCTAACGTGGGGTGTCGCTGCAGCTTATGGGGGGGCCCAACCAAACACCTGGCCAGGCTGCTTATTTTGCATATTGGTTTGAAGTCCAGAGTTGAAAATTTTGTTTGCATGTGGGTTCATGATTTGAAAATGTTCATTTTTGGATATCAGTCGTTTGTTAAACTCTAGTTACTATGTAGATTAAAATGAGACTGTTAGCAAAACCCCTAAAGCCTGATACACTGTAGTTAAATGTTAGCGCTCGTGTTTGAGTTTGATTTTTTTGTGTTGTAAAAAGGGAATATATTGACTGGAAATTTCCCAAAAGTTTATTGAAGTCTCTTGAAAGTCTAGATTGTAATTTCTTTTTTTTTTTTTTTTTTTTTTTAGATTTTATTTATTTATTTATTTGACAGAAACACAGCGAGAGAGGGAACACAAGCAGAGGGACTGAGAGAGGGAGAAGCAGGCTTCCTGCTCAGTGGGTCTTCAGGATCATGACCTGAGCTGAAAGCAGTCGCTTAACCAACTGAGCCACCCACCCAGGCGCCCCTAGATTGTAATTTCTTGCTCTAAGGTGTATCATTATCCTGTGACTACATGGCGTGCTTGTTCATATCGACTATTTCCTGATGCCTGACTCCTCCCCCAGTTTGGTTCTGGAGGGCTCTTGTAGATTAGAAAGGTACAGGGGGTGGACTCTGAAGAGGTTGTTCTTGGGAGGAGTGACGGTGAGGTTTAAGGAAAGTGACTAGAGGTGGAGAATTAGCCTGCCACCAGGTGAAACTAGAACTGGAAAGGAACTTCAGAGGTGGTTTAGTCTGGAAGTGACTAGAGGTGGAGAATTAGCCTGCCACCAGGTGAAACTAGAACTGGAAAGGAACTTCAGAGGTGGTTTAGTCTGGCCTCTCCTTTGACGGCTGAGGAGACCAAGTACAGGGAAGTGATTTGTCCAAGTGTGGTAGCGATAGGGGAGAGGCCAGAGTCAGCCGCTTCTAAAAGTTCTGATAGCCAGACTTCCTGTGTGAATGAGAACCTATACATGTCATTCTCATTTTAAAAATAAATCTTCTGGGGCGCCTGGGTGGCTCAGTTGGTTAAGCAACTGCCTTCAGCTCAGGTCATGATCCTGGAGGCCCGGGATCGAGCCCCACATCGGCTTCCTGCTCGGCGGGAAGCCTGCTTCTCCCTCTCTCACTCCCCCTGCTTGTGTTCCCTCTCTGGCTGTGTTTCTCTCTGTCAAATAAATAAATAAAATCTTTAAAAAAAATAAAATAAAAATAAATCTATTAATCAGATTTTTATACTTTGGGGTTTAGTGAAACATTAATTGAACTAACAGTGCTACCAGAAGTCTCATAAGGAAAATCATTGCTTTAAAAGAAATAAGAAATTCTTGACTTTTTTCTCTTTCTAGGTTAAGTCAGCAAATAAAGAAAACATGGTATTTTGAAGTATGATTAAACTCCTGATGCTGCAGAAGAGGCTAAGAATATTAATGGCCAGATCTAGGTAAGTTGAGGTTTACCTTTGGGGAAAAAAAAGAAAAAACTTTCAGTTCCCATTATATTCATTTAAACAAGAGATTTTAGTTATGTTTTCTTGAATGCAATTATGTTGCCTCCTGACTTGCTGTCACCTCCAACAAATAAGGACAAATGGCTTTAATTAAACTAAGGCAGTGTTGACAAATTTAAACTAGTCAGCCAACTTGCTGCAGTTTTGATCTTCCCAAACAGTAACTACCTTTTGTTCTTGAACATAGCCTCGGTTACTTTCCTGTGTTGCTTTCTCCAGAGAGCGTAGTTATGTTTTTGCTGAATTATGAATTTTGTTGAATTTGAAACCATCTTGTTTACAGTATTGGTGCACATTATTAGGTCTTCCACAACTCAGATGTGGTCTCCAAATACAAACCCGGTGGTCATTAATGCGGAATATCTAGTATCTTGCCTTTCCCCTCACCTTGGACTTTGTGGTTCAGGAGCAGGACTCACAGATGTGGATGAGGCTCCACATTAAAAAGTCTCCTTCTATGTTGGAAGATTGACCACAGCTTCCCCCTGTTCCAGCTTTTTTAGGCTCTTGCTCCTTCTAGCCTATTCTTCAACCTTACTGAGGCCTTCTGTTCCTTTTTGCCTTCATTTTTTCACCTGTATCATCAAGGCCTCCTCTTTCTTTACTTCTGACTTGAGCAGACCTGGTGAGCCATCGCTTCAAACCTCTGTTGCCAGTATCCCTTAATTTCCTTGTCCTCTTACCCTCTGGCCCTGGGTCTCATGAACGGTCTGCCCTCTGAACTGCGGAGCACTGCTGCAAAAACAGCGAATCTTCCTTTCCAGCCTCTGCTGAGCTCTCCGGGCAGCCTGCTTAATCATCCTGCTACCTTTCACGGGCAGCCCCTCTGAATAATCCGACCGTGCTCCTCAGGTCCCTCATGCTACAGACTTGCCTTCTACTTCACAAAGGACATTTTAGGATGATAGATGTTACCTGCTTAGCTTCTCTGCTGTGCTCCACACCCATCCTTATTTTCTTCCCTCTCTCCCAGAGGACAAGGCATTCCTACTTCTAGGGGCAGACTTCTCATTCTGGGTCATGCAACTCCTCTTCTCCAGTCTCCCCTTCTGTCTTGATCCATCACATAGCACATCTTTTTCCTTTTTTTTTTTCCTAAAAATTTTAACCTTTCTTCACCTACTGATCATGAACCTGCATCATTCTATGTCATCTGAAAACAAGTAATTCAAGCAACACATTTTCTTTTGAAACCTTCTCTGTTTGCACTGAGGTACTCTGCCCTTTCCTTTCTGAACCTGTTCTTGAAAGAGCAGTTTCCATTTTCTGGGGAGCTACTTCCATATCTTCCATTTGTTCACTTCAGTTTAGTTTCTGCCTCTGCAAGTCTACTGTAAATCGAACCCTCCTTCTTGACACTTTTTTTTCAGACACTTTCCATTTTGATTCTTTTTGCCTCCTTCACTTCTTCCATCTCCTCTAGTACTTCCACATTTCCCAGAATTGGAATTAAAATCCTTGGAATTTGAACTGTACACCCCTTTTTATACTGTCCTTGGGTGGTGTTTCCTGTTTTATGGCTTCACATACCATATGTTTATCAATATTTCACCTCCTTCCTCAAATCCACACTCAAGTACTTAACTCTCTGTTGCATATCTCCATTTAGTTGTTCTCTACACTCTCCACTTAGCATGTCTAAAACTGAACTAACCACCATCACTTGCACTTGAAGACCAGCGTGGTGTTTTCTGTCTTGGGTATTGGGACCAGCACCCATCATCTGCTACACCGGAAACTGCTTCTTCCTTCCCATCTGCCTGGCTGACTACTCCTTGGTCTCCCTGTGCTGCCCACTGGTCTCCCTGAATATTTTAAAAATTCATCTTCTTTTGTCTTTATTCCTAGTATTGCTGCTCTGGTGTTAGATCTGTAGCATATTTCTTTTTTTTTTTTTTTCTAATATTTTATTTATTTATTTGACAGAGAAACACAGCGAGAGAGGGAACACAAGCAGAGGGACTGAGAGAGGGAGAAGCAGGCTTCCCGCCAAGCAGGAAGCCCGATGTGGGACTCAGTCCCGGGTCTCCAGGATCATGACCTGAGCCGAAAGCAGTCACTTAACCAACTGAGCCACCCAGGCGCCCCTAGATCTGTAGCATATTTCATTTTCCGATATTCTCCAACTGGTTTTTCTTCTCTGAACTGAACTGCCAGTTGAATTTATTCTGCAGGTGGATGTATTTCAAGTGAAGTCCTGAGCACCTCACTTCCCTGCTTCAGATTCTTCACTGGCTTTCTAGCATTTGTAGGATAAAATCCTTTTTTCTTAGTATGGCGCATACAAGGCTTTCGGGTCACGTGTTCGGCCTTTCCGTAATTGTTATTGTGCTGAATTGGAGCATTCCGTGTGGATGGAGTTTCAAGTAGGTTGCACCACCACCCACATATCCTTGACAACACGGGAGGTGCTGCTTTAACAGTCAAAGATGATTTTCTAGGGGCCCCTGGCCGGCTCAGTCGGTAAAGTGTGTCGTTCTTGATCTTGGGGTTGTGAGTTTGAGCCCCATGTTGGGTATAGAGATTACTTAAAAAAAAAAACACAAAAAAAACCGCTTTAAAACAAAGCAAAGACTGACTTTTCTACTCCTTTTGAGAAATGATTTAAAAACATTCCTTTGAGGCAGAAACTACATTATAGTGATCTCTTAGGTCGGTGGTGAGGATGGATGTGGAATTTCAAGAAGACTTTGTTTGTCATTTCCCCCTCTACTTAAAAAAATGTTTTTAGTATTCTTTTGCCTCTTTCTTGTCCCATAGTTTATTAAGCAGTTTCAGGCATTCCTGGTTCTGTTGCACTTCGCTTTATTGTGCTTTGCAGATACTGTGGTTTTTACAAATTGAAGGTTTGTGGTAAGGCTGCTTTGAGCAAGTCTGTCAACGCCATTTTTCCAACAGCATTTTCTCACTTTGTGTCTCTGTGTCACATTTTGGTAATTCTCACCATATTTCCAACTTTTTCACTCTTACTGTATTTGTTATGGTATCTGGGATCAGGGATAATGACTCGCTGAAAGCTTAGATTATGGTTAGCATTTTTAGCAATGAAGTATTTTTTTAATTAAGGTGCATATATTGTGTTAGACATACTGCTGTTGCACTTGTGTAGTTTGTGATGTAATGCAAATATAACTTACATGCATTGGGGAACCAAAAACTTGATTTGACTGGCTTTATCATGACACTTGCTTTGTTGCCACGGCCTGGAGGCAAACTGCAGTATCTCCAAGGTATGCCCCTATTAAAGTTTTAAAATTAAACACTTACAGGGCACCTGGGTGTCTCAGCGGGTTAAAGCCTCTGCCTTCAGCTCAGGTCATGATCTCAGGGTCCTGAGATCGAGGCCCGCATCGGGCTCTCTGCTCAGCGGGGAGCCTGCTTCCTCCTCTCTCTGCCTACCTCTCTGCCTACTTGTGATCTCTCTCTCTGTCAAATAAATAAATAAAATCTTTTAAAAAAAAAATTAAACACTTACAGGCCATGGCCATAGATATGGCTATGTCAGGTGATGTGCTTAGTGCCCTAGAAAATTAAGAAGAGAAATCCTATTTTCAGGGAAATTACAGGGAAGTTGGTGTTGAGACAGATAAACGTTATAATAGAATGCGATAAATGCCATGAGAGAGTCATGTCCATTTGGGAAGACACTGATGCCATCTAGCTTCAAGTTACTTAGAGTCCCAGATCGCTACCTCATTGTTCAGGACCCTTTATATGGTTTGGCCCTGCTTGGGTTCCAGCCGACCCTGTACTCCAGTCGTCTTGGACACCACACTTTTTTCTGAATGCAATGCCACCTTTCATGATCTTCCATGACTTTTGTCTTTGTCTTCTTTGTACCCTTACCTGTCTCAAGTACCTGTTTGTTTTTTGCCCAGCATGCTGTTTCTGTTCACCTTTTTGAATACCAGCTCAAATGATGCTTCCTGCCCTGCTAACCCGGAAAGTTACTTGCTCCCTTCTCTGTGCCCACAGGACTCTGCTTATATTCTCATATAATGTTTAATCAAAATGCATTATCTGTTTACATTCCTGACTCTCCCTTTAAACTCATGACTCTTCAGAGGTACATACTGTGACTTAATCATCTTGATGCCAGGTTATTTCGCTGGCATATTACTTAGAGCAAACTACCACATGTGAGTCTTAATTAACTTTACTATTTTACTTACCGCTTCTTTTGGTTTGTGCACTAGTATACTTTTTCATCTGCTTAATACTTACACCTGGCAGCATTCTTTACCTTTGTTTAGTACAGTTCAGTTCATCCAGCTCACAAGAGACTTAGAACACAACTGTGTTAGGCGTGGGGAGTGCAAATTAGTTCTTGGGAAGGAGCTTACGGTGGAGAAGGAGTGATAGTTAAATAAATAGATGATCTATCACAATTTCTATGAAGTAAGCAGTGTGAAGAATGCTGTGATACTGGGAAGTCAAGGATGCCTTGGGAGATACGTAAGAAGTCCAATTCTCCCAGTGGCTTGCAGTCAGAGATGGCTCCCTGAAAGAACTGCACAGTTCGATCTTGAGAAAGGAAAGGAGCAGTGTGGAAGAATGTGGGAGGACAGGTTGTTCTGGAGGACGGTTGAGTGTGACTATGGAGGGCTTGAAACAGAGGCAGAGTCAGACTAGATCTGTAACCAGGGACGAGATTGTGAAGAACCTCATGTCATGCTGACAAGTTTCGAAGTTTTTCCTAAAGGTAGTGAAGAGCCCCTGAAGAATCTTAAGCTGGTTTTATCACATTTATGTTTTTAAGTATTTCGTAGCTGCTTGTGCTTCCTTCCCTCCCCCTTTTCCAAATTTTGTCATATTCGTTCTGATTCTAACCCTTTTTTTAAGTGATGTTTTAAATTTTTCCATTGTTTATTTGGAGTTTTCTTGAACACTTAATGTCACCTATACCTACTATCTCTAACCTTGTATGGGCAAGAAGGATTAGACAGACACGCTCTATCAGTTTTGCTGATAACTCTCTACGTTGAGTTACTCCTTAATTGTTGGGTTGTGTTTCTCTGTTAATAGACTATTCCGGATTTGTTTTTGTGTCTTCTTTACCAATCCCTTCTGCCTGGTGAGGTACATAAAGGGTATGCTGCAGTGAGTGTAATAATCAAAATACCTTCCAGCCTGGAAGTCCAACATCCCTTTGGAAATTTATTAAAAGAGGGATATGAAATTTCTGATAAACCATTAAGGGTTAATTCCATGAATGACTATTTAAATAGCGTTACATATGAGATGAGACTCTAATTGTTTTATTTTTAAGATCATTTAAAAATAGGCACACCTTTGCAAATTAAACTGGAAATTTGAGATTTTTATGAAGTCTGCCTCACAAAATTATTTTCCTTGTCACTGAGCAGAATTTATTAGCTCAGTGTGAAATCTAGCTCAACCCTGTACCTTCTTGGGCTTAAATTTCCTCATCAAAATAATAACAGGACTTATATCAGATGATTTCTCAAGTCTTTTTCTGTTTTATGACTTGTATCCTACATTTAATAACTTTTTCCAAATTATCTTTCATGTAGTGCTCACATGGTCTTCTGAAGAAGCCATGGGTAGCTGTTGTAGCTGTCCAGATAAAGACACTGTCCCAGATAACCATCGGAACAAGTTTAAGGTTAGTAAAACTGGTTGAGTTATATCTCTCTGCCTAGTCGGATGTTCTTCTTTTTCTCCACATAATATATCATACTTCCTCACTTTTATCTCTAGACTCCTTTTTCTCTTTGTATCCTCTCTGCCTTTTCTTGTTTTAACAAATGATGACAATATGTTCTTACTGACAGCGTGGGATCCTCTTTTACTTTCCTTTTGGTCCTCTACATCCAGTTAGAACAATACAGTTCTAGTAATTTTTTTTTAATGCCGTTTTATAGGTGCCTCTTCAGTCTGGTCACCACCTCCCAGTCATTGCTTCATGCCTGGATGATCTCTTAGCTGAACTCTGCCTTGAGTCAGTCACCTTTGTGACCCACCCTGCAGTTGACATCATTATTAATCTTCCTCTCTCATCATTCTAAAACTTCTGGTGTTCTGTTACCTAGAGTCTAGATGCTCCATTTCTTAGCTCTGCACAGCCGTGCAGTGTCTCTCGTAGTCTGCCCTCTGGTTGTTACGCATCATGGCCTTTGGATCACATAGACCCAGGTGTAAGTCGAAACCCTGCTGCTCTGTAGCTTTGGGACCTTGGGCAGGATACATTATCACTGTGTGTTTGTTCCAGTTTTGTACTGTGGAGAACATAGTATTACCTGCAGTTTAGGATTGTTTTGAGGATTAAATGGGAAAAATATGTGGAAAGTGCTCTGCCAATCCCAGGAGTACAGAATGTTTTCTTGAAATGTTACCTACTCCTCATAGTCTCTGGCCATTTTCAGAAACTCAGCAGTGCAAGGCCTCCCCTTCTGTGAACTCTGTGCCAGTCTTGTCTTGGTCTCTCTGAAACATACCTTCTTTGTCTCTGCTACAGCACTGAAACTTCAGGATATGCCCACAACCCCTGACCCACCAGTTCTTTCCTGAGGCCCAGCCCAAGTCCCTCCTCTTCTCCTGTGAAGGCATCTCCAGCCACACTTCCTGCCTTTTGCACCCTCTTCTGCCTCCATTTTTCAGTTGCTCACATGCAGTATTGTGTTGTTGACTTCATGTTTGTATATCTTATATGCTCACTGGGCATGTGAGCTTCTTGTGGGCAGAACCAGATATTGCACTCCTACATAGTCCCTGCCCTCCACACGTTGGCTGATGAATGGACTAACAAAGGAGCCAATAACTGAACCAATCAGCAACAACGCATTTTACTGACAGACTGTTGAAATACGTATATGACTGTCGGGGGGGACATGGAGTCAGCACTAACTAATTTTCTTTTTTTAGGTCATTAATGTGGATGATGATGGGAATGAGTTAGGTTCTGGCATAATGGAATTGACGGACACAGAACTGATTTTATACACTCGCAAACGTGACTCAGTAAAATGGCACTACCTCTGCCTGCGGCGCTATGGCTATGATTCAAATCTCTTTTCTTTTGAAAGTGGCCGAAGGTGTCAAACTGGACAAGGTCGGTGGAGCCTTTGTCTTTTCTCCAAACAGTATCACATTTGAAAATTGTTCTTTCAGTTTTATGTTTACAATGTTCCAATTAATACTTAACTTTTTTCCTAATAGAAAAAAAAAATTCCCTGACTATGTGGATTGTGAAGAAAAGAGATATAGTAAACTATGTCTTCATTTATCTGGCATTTACTAAGCACATTCTCTATGTCCAGAATTTTGACTCGCATTATATAAGATTTTCAGTAGATGATTAGCTCCAATAAATTGACTGTGTGTCTTTACTGTTATAACTGTTTGGGGAAAGAATCTAAACTTTAGAGTCAAACAGAACAGGGTTTGATTTTTTTGCTGCCTACTGCTTGAAAGGCCTTGGGCAAGTTACATGGTCTCTGTAGAACATCAGATTTCTTCTCTGTCAGAGAAGAATGCTTATTCCTACTTTACAGAACTGTGCTAATAATTAAACAAGGTAAAGATTGTAAACCAAATAAATGGTGAGGGATCACCTTCGTAGTGGTGACTTGGGCGCCCCCTGCTGTTAAAAAGCAGGCCAAAGTAAGTGTTCAAATCTTGTTTTTGTCTGCCTTGTTTTGGGCCATCTCCCTTAGACATAGGAAAATTATTCTGTGAATTTCCTTTTGAGTTTATGTTTTGAAACTGAATATCATTAATATATCAGACATTTGTTTAGAAGGCCTTTCTTCAGGTCAGTGCATAGAATGCTTACTTTATAGTTTCATTCTTTGACTGGTGTTCCTGTATTTTTTTTTAAGCTATAGCTACCATTTTCCCCTTCTCTTTCATATTTGTAGGAATCTTTGCCTTTAAGTGTGCCCGTGCAGAAGAATTATTTAACATGTTGCAAGAGATTATGCAAAATAATAGTATAAATGTGGTGGAAGAGCCAGTTGTAGAAAGGAATAGTCATCAGACAGAATTGGAAGTCCCCAGAACACCTCGAACACCTACAAGTAAGTACCAGTTTTCCTTCTTGTTTTTTTTTTTTTTAAGATTTTATTTATTTATTTGACAGAGAGAGAGATCACAAGCAGACAGAGAGGCAGGCAGAGAGAGAGAGAGAGGAGGAAACAGGCTTCCTGCTGAGCAGAGAGTCCGACGTGGGCCTCGATCCCAGGACCCTGAGATCATGACCTGAGCCGAGGCAGAGGCTTTAACCCACTGAGCCACCCAGGCGCCCTAGTTTTCCCTCTTGCAAACTTTGGATTATGGATATTTAATCTGTAACACCTTAGAAATCACCATTGGCTAAGATAAGTGTAATGGTTGTCAGTTCTTTTTTTTAAGCTCTTAGAGGTATAATTATAAACATTTTTAATATTTTAAGTAGGAAAATATTAAAAGTTCTGCATTATCTAAAATGCGAATAGAAAGTTGGAATGGACGGAGGGTGTTGTTTGTGCTCTGGTTTCTGTTGTGTCTTACCAGAAACACCTTGCTTAATTTTCTCAGCTCGGATTCCATTCTCATTCATTTTTATCTCTGTCCTCCCCCATATCCGGTTTTTCTTCTTAAATCAATAAACAAAAACTCAGCTCCAGGCTTTGCTGCTCAGAATTTACCTAATGGATATCCCCGATATCCCTCATTTGGAGATGCTTCATCCCATCCCTCAAGTAGACATCCTTCTGTGGGGAGTGCACGCCTGCCTTCAGTAGGTGAAGAATCTACACATCCTTTGCTTGTGGCCGAGGAGCAAGTAAGTGTGTACTGATGTCTAACGGGATGATAGATTTTAGGGAGTTAAAGCATTACTGCGCTGATGTGTGGAAATTTTAGTCTGAATTTTAGCTTTCACTGTTTGTTTATGACTCTTGTAGTGAAGAATCAGAGGAAACAGCATATATTTTCTTACATACGTCAAATCTGTGCAAGTATGGAGGGAAACGTAGCATCACAGTAGCCTGTGGGCTCACAGGAGATGTGCATCTGTAAATAAAGACAGATATAAATAATGGTCAGTTCCTGTTATAGTAACCCCTGATGGATTTGGAATGTATACTGCTTTTTATATCAGTGCATTTACTAGCAGGAAGGTAATTTTTGTTGTTGATGTTTCTATGAAGCTCTTCAATGACTAGTGTGTTTTTCATTTGAGGAATGAAGTATTTGGTTGAATATTTTTGTATATTAATTAGTTATCTTTTGTAAACCAAATGGTCATATCATTAAGACATTTTTACTGTTTTAAAATCTATTTCTCTGGGTTCTTTACATAGTAAGTGAATTCTTGTGACTATAATTATACTTCCTTCAGTTTTTGCATTTTGTTTTTGAATTTTTTCAAATTTTATGGTCTTCCAAACTTTTTTTTTTTTAAGATTTATTTATTTGGGGGGGGAGAGAGAGAGACACCACACAAGTGCTTGGGGGGGGGCAGAGGAAGAGGGAGGGAATCCCAAGCAGACCCTCCCCCCCACCCTCTCACCTCCATCTCATCGCCCCTCCCCCCCAAGCTGGAAGCCCAACACAGTGCTCACTCTCATGACCCCGAGGTCATGACCTGAGCCAAAATTAAGAGTCAGTGCTTAACTGACTGAGCCTCCCAGGTGCCCCTAGTCTTCCACAAGCATTTTATATTGTTCCCCCAAAAATACTGTTGACTTTTCCTAAATAGTGATGATTTCTTAATAGGTGGCATTTATTTTATACCCAATGCATTTTATAGAACTCTTATTAAATCCAGCAGGGTTTATCTCTTTATTTAGTCACATTATTTACAAATCACGATAAATTTGTCTCTTTTTTTATGCTTATTATTCCATTTTTCTGAATTATGTCTTAATGCATTGATGAGAATTTCTAAAACAACATCAAAATGATAATTCCAATTTGTTCCTGACTTTTTAACAGAATATTTTTCATATATCAAGTACAAGGTTATATGTTATTTTAGAGTACTTTGGTTTTTTTGTTTTTTGGTTTTTTGTTTTTAGATTTTTTATGTATTTATTTGAGACAGAGAGGGAGAAGCAGACTGTCCTCACTGTGCAGTGAGCCTGACATGGGGCTGGGTCCCAGGACCCTGAGGTCATGACCTGAGCCGAAGGCAGGAGGTTAAGTGACTGAAACAGCCAGGCGCCCCTAGAGTTAGTTATTCTTTTATCAAGTAAAGAAAGTATTTCCACATTCCTTCCCTCTCTCCACCTTTTTATTAGTGAAAAACAAGGACGAAAGCTTTGAAGGAACGGTATAGGGAGAGAGAAAGTTAATCGATAAAATTTAACTGATATGGGTAGACTTTTTTTGTTTATTGATCTACTCTTTGGTTTTGCTGTAGGTCCATACCTATGTCAACACGACAGGAGTGCAAGAAGAGCGGAAAAACCGCACAAGTGTGCATGTCCCATTGGAGGCGAGGATTTCGAATGCTGAAAGCAACACACCAAAAGAAGAACCAAGTCGTATTGAGGACAGGGACCCTCAGATTCTTCTTGAACCCGAAGGAGTCAAATTTGTCTTAGGACCAACCCCTGTTCAAAAGCAGTTAATGGAAAAAGAGAAACTGGAGCAACTTGGGAGAGACCAAGTCAGCGGAAGTGGTGCCAATAGCACAGAATGGGACACTGGATATGACAGTGACGAGCGAAGAGATGCGCCCTCTGTTAACAAGCTGGTGTATGAAAATATAAATGGGTTATCTATCCCCAGTGCCTCAGGGGTCAGGAGAGGTCGTCTGACATCCAGCAGTACCTCAGATACCCAGAATATCAACAACTCAGCTCAGAGAAGAACTGCATTATTAAACTATGAAAATTTACCATCTTTGCCTCCTGTTTGGGAAGCCCGCAAGCTTAGTAGGGATGAAGATGACAATTTAGGACCAAAGACCCCGTCTCTAAATGGCTACCATAATAATCTAGATCCAATGCATAACTATGTAAATACAGAGAATGTAACAGTGCCGGCAAGTGCTCACAAAATAGAGTATTCGAGGCGTCGGGACTGTACGCCGACAGTCTTTAACTTTGATATCAGACGCCCAAGTTTGGAACACAGGCAGCTCAATTACATACAGGTGGACTTAGAAGGCGGCAGTGACTCTGACAACCCTCAGACTCCAAAAACACCTACCACGCCCCTTCCGCAAACCCCTACCAGGCGCACAGAGCTATATGCTGTGATAGACATCGAGAGAACTGCTGCTATGTCAAACTTGCAGAAGGCACTGCCACGAGATGATGGTACATCTAGGAAGACTAGACATAATAGTACTGACCTGCCCATGTGAGCCCGGAAAGTGGTACATTGTTTTGCACCTTTGTGAAGTTTGAACAGATGAAGATGCAAGTGCTTCATTGTCATTTCTAAACACTAACTCCTTTTATAGACTGATAAGATTTTTTTCTGAATATTTCCTGTGCTTCTTTAACTAAAGGGAATTAATGTAGAACAGGTACTCATTAAAGAACACTAATTTCAGTATATACTACTCATAACTACAGCAGCATTCCCATTTTCACAGTGCCTATTTAAAACGAGAGTTGAAGTGAGTGACATGCTGGTTGATTTGTATCAATATTCTGGACTTACGCATATCATTCGTGTCTAAGTCATGGTTGGCATTTAAAACATTTTATAAAACCTCTTGATAACGTGCATTGCTAACAGATAACTCTAGGCTTTGAAAGTAATACTTGTAGATTCACTATTCATGGTATATGGCCTCCAGCATGTAACATGAGGAATCCTTTATTTCATTAATTGTAGGCTTTTTGACTTGAGCCAACACATATGTAAAGGAAATAGAAGTACCACACCTCCTTATATACCAGTCAGTTCCTTTGCCTTCTGTGTTACTGGAAAGAGTCCTGTGCCCGGGAATATGGTTTGCTCTTGGTGTGTGGAAAGGCAGGAAGGAGACGAGATTTTCTGTTTACTCATCTCATGATGTCATTTGAAGGGCATGCCCAGATATCTTAATCAGAATTACATTAGACTCAAGAAATCAGTCTCAGGTCACTTTACCCACAGACATTTGGAAATCTGAACCACGATCTCTTGAAAGTTTCTCTCCTGTAGATTATTAACAATGACATTGTTTTCTGGAGGCGTTTGTGCCATTAGGTTGCCATTTACCTTCAGTTTTTTCCTTTGGTGTTTGGGACGTCTTATTTTGTTGCTTAATGTCTTTTTTCCATGTAAAATGTTCAAGTTTGTATATAGTTTTGAAATTGGATTATGTGTTCGTTGTTGTTTAGTTTGCATTTTTGTCAACTTGTGGTTTTGAAGGTTCAGTTGGAACTTAACTGTTATTCTATAACAGGGTTGCCCTTGTCCAGTATTTATTTATATGCTGTTTACTTTTCAAGTTGATGAAAACATTCGCTCAATTTGAAACTTCACTTGTGTCCATAGGTGATCTCTTTAACAGCCGAGGCAAAAAAAGAAAGCTACTTTAAACACGCAGAGTTCCCTAAAGGTACTGTGCTCTCTCTGTGGGCACTCCCCAGCACTTTAGCAGTGATTCCCTCGTCACGCGGCTGCAGTTGTACTTTGCCCACAGTAGTGCTCCTCAGCTCTGCTCTCCTTTCACTCGTGGCTGGAGCTTTGGTTATCCCTTGATTGCATTAGAATATTAGGAGTGCTGCCAGCATAGCAGGTGTAGTGGAAGTCTTACAGCAATGAGATTGTGTCATAGTTTAGGATTTAAAATGAATTGAGGTTTATATGAACTGAAGAGAGTCCATAAGCCTAACTCTTGGAAAATCATGAGCGTTCCAGTCTCTCAGACACTAGAGAAGACAAGAGATGGTGCAGTGGAAAGGCTAGGTTACTGTTCTCTCTAAATATGAGGAAGTTTGAGATCATGATTTGGATCTATCTGCCAGATATAACTAAGGTTAACCGAGCATGAAAAGGTTTCAGTCATAGAGCACCCAGCCTGATGAGTAAATAATTACAGGACAGTGGATGGATTAGCAGAATAATAGAGTGGGACCATTATAAAGAAAATAAATTATTAAAGGTGTCTTTATTATTTTCAGTGCCATTGGTTTATGTGCATAGCAGAATTCTCTTTTTTTTTTTTTTCTGTGAACTTGGTGCTTACTAAAGTGTTCACTGTTCTCTAAAAAGAGAACAGTGGTATAGGTGTGCAGTTTCCATTTTTAATATATTGTTCCATTTATGCTTTCTTCTGAATAGATTGCTAATCGTGCCAAATTTATGTGATGGTTTTTGTAATGTGGGATAAGAATTATAATGGAACAGTGCATGTGGTTTTCTCCAAGACAAGCAGTCAAGACATAACCCTCAAATGAAAGGGCTGACCTATTGATTCATTTTGGAGGTTAGATACTTTATTTTCTTTCTTTTCCACATAATTTTCATTTTCCTTCCAGATTCTAATTAGTTTTTATGTATTTTAGGTAGCTCCAATATAATCATTGCAGGTTATGCTTTAAATACTATGTGCTTTAAAAATGAAAATGGGACCAATTTGTCTGCTAAGAATTTGATTTTAGGTACTACGAGTATTAGGAAGATGTATACAACTGGTGTTTATTTCTAGGTGTCTCTGGAAATCACCTGTGTTCCTATTTAATAAAAAGTAATGTAGAACACTACTTGTCCTCTGCGGTAGGCTAGTCATGGGCATTAAGCTCTGTCCTGGAAGAATGTACCTGTTACTGGGTGCATTTTAGAATGAGATATTTTATTGGGATATAATTGTGGCCATATGTTTCAGATTTTCTGAGACGGACCTAATTTTAGATATTCTGTTCTGTTGATAGACCATGGGATCCCACTTTTTTGGAACTACGATCATTGTTCATATGCAGTAGAGTCCTCTTTTATCCATACAGATAACAGCTTTTTATCCCAGATCAGAGGTTGGAAACTGATGTGGGTATTGCCTGTGTTTTTTCTTCATGTGTTTTATTTCCCAGTTTCATCTTCCTTTAAAAATGAAAATACGGTGCCTTCCCTCCCTCCAGGAAGATTGGCAAATAGTTCCTTTTATTTACTGCTGCTGTGGAGTGATGAGATACGCACTTTACTCTTGAAGACTCAGCAAAAAGCTTGTCACTTCCCAGTATATCCAGAATAGATCACATTTGGGACTTCTGAAAATTTGCCAAGCAATCTTTGTTTTTATAGATATTAATATTGACCCACAGTTCAATGTTATAAGTCAAGCTAGTCTTTGTTTATTCCTTCCCCCCCAAAATCTGTGGCACGACACATAAAAATGTACCTCAATAATGTTCTATTAAAAATGGGACAGGGGCCTTATGTTTTCATAATTTCCCAATAATGTGCCACCATATTTTTGCCTCAAGGTAAAGGTTTTAACAAGCTAAAAATTACTTCCCACTCCGCCCTGTGCTATTCGTAACCCATAATGCCCAAGTGTTTCGTGCAATGTGTAGTGTGTGTGTGAATACATACATATATATGTCTATGTGTATGTGTATATGTCTTTGTGTATACATATACATATATATCCTTGAAATAGACATACCATCAGAGACAGCATTCAGAAGTAACTAATGTATTGGCATCTCTGAATGAGAAATATGAATTATTTCTGATCTGTGAGGTATATGGTACTAATTACCTTTTCCCTGATGTTTGCCAAATTTGAATAAAGGAATTGGTACGAAATTACAGAATGTATAGAAAATGTTTTTGGCTTGAAAAACTAACAGATATTTTATGACATACCATAGTATACTCTGCCCAAACCAGCACCCTGTCTATTCCTGTTCTTTACATACCTATTCCCCATTCCTACATCCTCATTTTTGAGGGGTGTAACACAATTCTTTTGTAGCATCAACACAATTACAATTACAATTCTATGACAATTGGACAATAGTAGCATGGAAACGGACTGGTATTAAATAGTACAGTAGTCACCGGTGTGCCACATTTGCATTAGTAAATGCAAAATATACATTTTATAAAGGAAAATTTTGTGTTACGTTTTTATTTTCATTACATTGTATAATACTGTAAGATTATTGTATGTCCTAATTTGCATTATAAATGTTTTTTTTCCTACATAAAGGCATAAATATAGCAACTTTGTATAAAGGTAGCTTGTTAGATTTTTAATTTTTTCTTTTATAAAAAATTGTCTAACAGTGGGACTACCATTGCCAAATTGTATATGAAATAGGAATTTTATCCCGTATGGTTCCTTTCTTTTATAAACATTCCATATTTCTCTAATAAAAGACATAAGTGGTACTGTACTATGCATAAATTGTATATTAATGCTGTTTCATATCAGCATTTTAAATTTTGGTTTGCATTTTTAATATTGGCAAATTTACCACTGTTGATTAAACCTTGTTGTATATGTAACAACATCTTTTGCCCTCTATCCCTTCCCACCCTTTGTTCTCTGTTTCTCCCTATCAGTGCCAACTTCATACATTTTGTAGCATGGCAATAAAATATAACTTTTACACTGAGGCCAGGTGTGGCTTTTTGGAGGACATGGAGCTGGGAGGATTGCCCTCTAGTCGTTCTTTGCATATGAATTTTTGCCATATAAACCATATCTCCAGGCATGAGAAGTTATCTCATATGTGATGTAAACATGCTTTTAAGGACAAGTGTGAATGTGCTTTTAAGCTTAATTTTTGTCATAACAAATAAGGACTAATTTTTTTATCTTTGGAAAAGTCACAATTCTTGGAGTACAATCAAACCTTTATTAACTGGAGTACTTAAAGAATAAGCTAATAATTGAATTTAGTTCAACAAGGGCTAAGCAACACATTTTTTAAAATCCTTATTTATTGTAGAATATTAGTATACTGTCCTAAAAATTATATGTAAAATATGGTTTAAATCTTAGACGATTTAGGATCTTGCAATGCCTTACTGTTGTCATTCTGGCATAAATTTCCATAATGAGGTACTCAAGTTGATACTGGAATCTGAGCTGACTATACACTGACCTTAAGCATTCATGAAAAACTGCTTTGTTGAATAAAATCTGATTGGAGTTCTTATGGTTACTTTCCCCTTATTGCTGAAAGTAGATTGCAATAAAATCCCAATAAAAGTTTGGTTGGATACCTATTTGAAGTTTTCCTGTATTTATATTTCATGCATTTCTTAAAACTTTATGATAAGGGTTTTATTTCTTAATCTCATTGCCTCCATTTTCAAAGTAATCGTATATATTGAATGTTTCATCAAAGTGAAATGAATTATAAGTGTTTGACAGACTCACTCAGTTTTGTCTATGTGGCCAAACCAGTAGTTCTCAATTTTGAGACTCCAAACCTATAAGTCACAGTGTGATACTGCAAAGCCCATTTGGGTACAACTCAAGATGGAGATCATTTAAACAATGAAGCGGTAGACAATGCACATATGATTGGTTGTGTACTGTGTACCAGACATCATGGAACCCATAGATTGGTTAAGATGCAGCAGAGACGGCATCTTGGGAAATTTGGGCATTTGTTCTCAGAAATTAAAAACTTCTTTGGATTATTTCTGTATTTTTCTTTTGTGTTCCTTTGAAGACAGTAGCTATTCACATGTTACTCTTATTCAATGGGTGAGCACGAACTAGGTCCTGTATAGACCTGTAGTTACTCCAATTATTAATATAAGTGGTATGATAAAGGAAGGGCATCAGATTCAGTCTAAGAATGGAGATTTTCAAGAAGAACCTAGAGGAGGTAATCCCTAGAGGAAGTAATCCCTAAGGTGTCTGATGACAGTCTCCATAGATTTAGAGGAGAGGAAAGGATGTCTTAGGGAGACAGAATAAGGTACACGATTGTTCAGTGCTGGCAAGAGGTTCCATATGATTGCACAGATTACAAAGGCAGGGGAGGGAGTAGAGGAGGGGGAGGAAATGAGAGCACACAGGTGTAGAACATGAAGGAATTTTTGTTTTATTCCAAATTTGGAGGATTTTAAACATTTGAGAAATAACAGTTTTGAAAGATTACTCTGACATCAACATGGTGGAACAGTGGAGGATGTGACACTTTAATGAAGCCAGGGAGACTGATTTAGGTTCTTATAAAAATGGAAGGGGAACTGGATAAATGCCTCTTCAAGGGCATTGTTGAAAGAGTATTTGCAGGTTAAATACTGCTGTGCAACAAACCACCCTAAAACAGTGGCTTAAAGTACCAAATCCTGTTATTTCTTCCATTGCTATAGCTATAGATCAGGGTGGGCAGACCTTGGAACCCACCCAAAGTTACAAAGCAAGTAAACAGAAAAGCTGAAATCCAAACCCAGGGAGGCTTGTTCCAGAAGCTGAGCGCTTAATCCCTTGGTTACAAGGGTGACACCAAAAGAAATAGGAAAGGAGGAAGAGTCAAAGACACATGCAAAGAGGAAAGGACAAATTGCCTGGAGTCTCCAAATAAGGGGTCTTCTGGTTGTTTCTGGCCTAGCTCCACAGGTGGCAAGGCCTGCCTCCCAGTCCCCATCCAAATGCCCCTGGCTATCCCCCAACTTCCCTAAAGCCCAGAAGGGAGGGGGCATTGATTGGTTTCTCGATTACCCACAGTCTCAGGCTTAGGTAAGTCTCAGGCCTGCCAGAAGAGGTGTTTCCAGGTTAAGTGATTTGGCCCACAATGAAAACAGCCCTTTTTAAGTTTCTCATTGTGACTCTTCTCAGGATGTGATTTGGGATCTGCCCATTAAGGTGCATTTCCTGGAAGAAGAGCAAGTTTTCAAAATCTTGGTAGATTTAAAATAGTAGTTTGGGGCACCTGGGTGGCTCAGTTGGTTAAGCGACTGCCTTCAGCTCAGGTCGTGATCCCGGACACCCAGGATTGAGCCCCACAGCAGGAAGCCTGCTTCTCCCTCTCTCACTCCCCTTGCTTGTGTTCCCTCTCTGTCTGTGTTTCTGTCAAATAAATAAAATCTTAAAAAAAAAAAATAGTAGTTTGTCCAATCTGAACACCTCTTTTCATGATGGACCTTGAGAATAGTGTAAACCAGGGTCAGCATGTTTTTTCTGTAAAGAATCAGATAATAACTATTTTAAGTTTTATGGGCCAGTCTGTCACAACCACTGTTATTGTATATAATTCTTTATCATACTGCACAGCGTAAAAATGAATGGGTCGGAGCAGCTGGCTGGCTCAGAAGAGTGTGACTCCTGATCTCAGGGTCATGAATTCAAGCTCCACATCAGGTGTAGAGATTACTAAAAACAAACAAACAAAAACTTCAAACATATATATATATATATTAAATAAAATGGGGATGCTTGTGTTCTGACGAAGCTTTATGGACACCAAAATACAAGTTTCATATAATTTTAACGTATCACAAAATAATCTTTTTTTGCCCCAATCATTTAAAAAATGTAAAACACATTCTTAACTCTCTAGCCATAAAAAAATAGATGGGAGGTTGGATTTGGTTCCCTCCCCATAGTGTGTCAACCCTTGATGTTAACTAACCCTCTTAAAGTATATCTGAAGGGTAAAAAAAATTAAAAATTGAAAACATCTACCAATGTTTTTTTAACTTATGTTAGTTGCTATACAGTACATCATTAGTTTTTGATGTAGTGTTCTATGATTCATTGTTTGTGTATAATACCCAGTGCTTCATGCACTCCTTTATACCCATCACTAGGTTCACACATCCCCCCCCACACCCTCCTTTCTAAAACCCTCAGTTTGTTTCCTGGAGTCCATAGTCTCTCAGGGTTTCTCTCCTACTCCAATTTTCCCCCTTTCATTTTCTCCTTTTCCTAATGTCCTCCATGCTATTCCCTATGGTCCACGAATAAGTGAAATCATATGATAATTGACTTTCTCTGCTTGACTTATTTCACTTAGCATAATATAACATTTGCCCATAAGTCCAAGCACTTACTAAGTGATCAATTACTCAGAGGGAGAAAAGGGTATCAGTAAATGGGAGAAAACGAAAAGATTTTTTTAAAGCACATTTTACTGTAACCATCCTAGGCAGTCAAGTTAGAGTTAAGTAGAAAATTTTGTTTTTAATAAACTGAAATATTTGGAATCAATCTTGGTCTCTCCCAACACGTTATGTAAAAATATATTAGTCATCTCTACTAGTGGAGGGGAAAAGAACAAATGAAATTTGAGACATGAAAATCAGCAAGCAGGGCAAAGATACAAGTACAAGTCTCCATCAGAGTTCACAAGACTTTGTCCTAGACAGTCAGCATCCAATTAAACTTTTTAAAAAGATTTTATTTATTTATTTCACAGAGAGAGAGATCACAAGTAGGCAGAGAGAGAGGAAGAAGCAGGCTCCCTGCTAAGCAGGGAGCCTGATGTGGGCCTCCATCCCAGGACCCTAAGATCATGACCTGAGCTGAAGGCAGAGGCTTTAATCCACTGAGCTACCAAGGCGCCCCACCATAAACTTTTTAAAATTCAATGAAAGGAATGTAAGTCTTCTTCGTAACTCAATAAATACGTTTAAAATTACAATGGCAATAAAAATATTTAGTAAGATAATGGTAACCCCCAAACCTCCATAAACTGAAAAAGCTGAATGTGCTTGCTTCTGGGGAAAGAAGTGGTGAGCTTGGTGAACTGGTTTTCGTTATGAGTATATAACATTTTAAACTGTGTATACGTGGTACTTTAAGGCAAATTTTTAAAGATTAAATTTTAGAAAAATTAAACAGGCGTGCAGAAACTCCGTTGCTATGGCAACCCCGCGTCGCCGCTAGCCTTTTGTTCTTCTTTACTCCCCATCCGCCCGGCTCCACCCAGGACGTCGGATCCTTCCCTCCCTCCTCCCGAGCGGGTGGTGCCGCAGGGGGCGGAGCGCGAATCAATGCCACGGCCCCCAGTGTGAAGAGCTGCGTTTCCGACAGCGGTCCTCCACTCAAAACCGGCACTCCCTCCCTTCCCCCAGAGGGCGGTGCCATGCTGGAGCTGCGCGCCCGCCGGGGCTCCGCCCCTTACAGGAGAGCGTGTGCCGTCATTTCCGGCTTCTCCTCTCTCGGGTCGCAGGCGTGAGCTGAGGGATTAGCGGTGTGCCGAACTCCTCGAAACCATGGTGAGCTTGGCCCGGCTGGCCCTGCCCAAATCCTGTCGCGTCGCACCGCGCCCTGCCGCCCGCTGCCCCTTCTGTCCTCCCATGGCCGTGGGCTCCTCTTGTCTGTCCTCGGAGACCGTCGCACATGGCGCGGGCCACGGCGTGCGGCCTGCGCCGGGCCCGCCGGGGAAGCCTCCCATACCAGACGAGGAGCTGTGGGCCTCCATGCCAGCGTTTTGTGCTGATTCGGCCTCTCCATAGTATCAGTGCCCGAGGCCCGGGGGTCAACCCGAGCGGAGAAATTTCTAGTGCCCCGGGCGGATCGGCGCGACAGGCCCCGCCCTCCCTTTCGGGGCGGAGCCTGGAGCAGCCGGGCTGGGAGGGCTGGAGGGTGAAGATGGAGGCGAGTTGGCCGCCTTGCTGAGTCGGCCTCGCGGTTGTTGGCGCGAGTGACCCGCGCGCCCTGCCTGCCTTATCCTTAAAGTCATTTTGAGTCTTGCCATATTAAGCAGTTATTCTTTTTGGTGCATAATTTTTTACTCAGAGCACTTGTAGACCCCAGAGGCCAACTCTCCTTGATATACAGGTTGTATAAGTCTCTCACTCCCCCTAAATGACTGTCCCAATGATGAAGAACGTTATTTGTTTGAAAAAGTACGGCTATGCTGTAAATTAAGTTTTTCTTAAGTATGTACATGTATTTCTGGCGGGATGCATCTATGTATACGTGGTAAATATCGGTATTCAAAGTGATGGTTGATTTTCCCTTTTAGGCGTCCCTTTCCCTCGCACCTGTTAACATCTTCAAGGCTGGGGCTGATGAAGAGAGAGCAGAGACTGCTCGTCTGGTAAGCCTTGTTCGCTCATTCTTTTAAAAATCCAGTTGAACTTTAGGAATTTTAAGACTGTAAAATTGATCTTCATTTTTCAATCTTTGATTTTTACTCCAGTCATCTTTTATTGGTGCAATCGCTATTGGAGACTTGGTAAAGAGCACATTAGGACCTAAGGGCATGGTAAGAAAAACAAGGAATCTTTATGTTTTGATACTGCTTTAGAGCCGTTGTTGGAAATCTAGTTAAAGCTCACTTTTTGGGGATGCTTTTTAAAATTTGAAAGTTAACTCTTACATACATAAGACATGGATATGTTCTCCTTCCTAAAAATCAAAACAGTACTCCTACTGCTGAAGTCCCCTTGGATCACCATCCTCAATTCCCTCCCCAGTGACAACCATAGTTATATTTGGATGTAAGTCTTCCTTATACTTGTTTTTATGTAGATTTATGTGCATATTATGTGTTTTGTTATATATTTTTATTGTAGGTATTTGTATTTTTCTGTAGGTTGCTTTTTAAAATTCCTTTCAGTGTAGATCTTTATATTTTATTTATATTCATTGTTTTCGCTGTTACAGTGCTAAAGCAACCTTGTTCGTGTTTCCCTGTTCTAGCGTTTTTAGAGACAGACACCAGGGTTTGCTTACGATGTGTATGCACTGAAAAAATCTGAATGGATACTGCCAAATTACCATCCTGAGTATTTATACATTAGCAGTAAATGAGAGTACAGATTGTCCTATGCCTTCTTCAGATGTATTTATATCTTAACTTGAATCAAGTATGTTCCTTTTAGGATAAAATTCTGTTAAGCAGTGGAAGAGATGCCTCTCTTATGGTAACCAATGATGGTGCAACTATTCTGAAAAACATTGGTGTAGACAATCCAGCAGCTAAAGTTTTAGTTGGTGAGTCTAAAAACGATACAATTTCGTTAACATTTTGAAACTTAAATAGGCTTTGTTGACTGACTACTTTCAGTTAATTGATGTTGCCTTTTTAATTATTATCTTTTAAAGTTTTTATTTATTTGCCAGAGAGAGCACATGTGTGCTCACGCACAAGCAGGGGAAGTAGCAGGCAGAGAGATAGAAGCAGGCTCCCTGCTGAGCAGGGAGCTCAATGCGGGACTTGATCCCAGGACCATGGGATTGTGACTGGATCCGAAGGCAGGTGCTTAACTGACTGAGCCACCCAAGCATCTCCCCCCCCCCCATTAATAATCATTATTAAAAGATAAGCTTTGGATGCCATGCAGTTATTAATAATAAAACATTTCAGACCGAGAAGTTCTAAAGTGTTTTTCAGGTGAGGAAACCTAGATAAGTGAGATTCTGGTTGGTAGGGGGTGTGCTTGGAGAATTAGGTAAGCTACGGAGAAGTAATTTAGAATGCACTTATATCAAATATAAATGAGTTAGTAACTAGCTTTTTACTTCTAGATATGTCAAGGGTTCAAGATGATGAAGTTGGTGATGGCACTACCTCTGTTACTGTCTTAGCAGCAGAATTACTAAGGGTAAGAGTATCTGTGCAACTTTAACCTCATTGCTTTTTCGCTCTTGTATTAGGCCCTTTATGTGTGTTTTCTATTAAAGAAATTATTAATTAATATTTATTTTTTAAATAAAATTTTATTTTCTGCTATTTATTAATAGGAAGCAGAATCTTTGATTGCAAAAAAGATTCACCCACAGACCATCATTGCGGGTTGGAGAGAAGCCACAAAGGCGGCAAGTCAGGCTCTGTTGAATTCTGCAGTTGATCATGGGTTGGTATACCAGAATAATACTGTTATAAACATTTAACATTCTTTTTAAAATAGGCTCAATGCAGGAAGTCTAGAAAACATTGAAAAGCATACACAAACATGACTCTTGCCTCATTCTGCCTCAGTAACGAAAGAAATCCCATTACTCTCCAGATATAGTTTAGGTTTCCAGTTTTTTGCATGTAAAAATCACACACACACACACAAAAAACCCTAAATAGAATCGTTAGGTAATCGTTCTAACTTAGTTGATTGATAAGCATATTTTTGAATGTCAGTGTTTTCTGCAATAGTTTAATAGAGGTATGCATTTGGTTATTTTGTAGTATAACGTACCTATCTATGGTCAGAGATCTGTTTTAATAAGTTTTAGATTTATATTATCTTTATAATAATAATTGTGACAAATTTCTTACCCCAACAAAAATGTTTTAAGTATAATGGTTGGGTCTAAATGTATATGTGTATTTTAAGGCATTTTTATTTACATGTAATCGTCTAGAAAAATCTTTATTAATGTTCACTCCTCTCTGTGTAGCAGTGCCTATTTATCCATGTCCTTTGAAGTATTTGGTATTTTGTTTGTGTTTCTTTTTTAGTATTTTGCCACATTGGTGGGGAAAATAATATCCTTTAATTTTGCATTGCTTGATTACTGTGAACTTTAATTCTTTTGCTACAGCTTAGAGCTCTGACTGGAGTGAAATTATCTACTGACAAGTATTTTCTTGAAAAGAAAAATAGGATTGATACCTTTGAAGATGCATTTCAAAAACAGGCATGAGTCTTTGTTTTTTTTCTTTTAGTTCTGACGAAGTTAAATTCCGTCAAGATTTAATGAACATTGCGGGAACAACATTATCCTCAAAACTTCTTACTCATCACAAAGACCACTTTACTCAGTTAGCTGTAGAAGCTGTTCTCAGACTGAAAGGTTCTGGTAATCTGGAGGCAATTCACATCATCAAGAAGCTAGGAGGAAGCCTGGCAGATTCCTATTTAGACGAAGGTATGTATATATTGTATATGGGAAAACAAGCTTTGATCACACGTCAAGGGCTAAATAGTGAATCCTGGTTTTAGCTAGTCAGGACTAGTGACATTTTACAAAATCAGAAAATTTGTCTTTAAGAATACAAATCATCCTGCAACCATTTTTGGCTTTTTAATCCATTTATTATACTTTGTGCCTCATTTCACGCTATTTCAACATTTCTTTGATAATCTCTAGGTTTTACTTTATACCTTGAAGTTCTTACAGTCTCTAATAAAGAGAAAGTGTGGCTTTAGTAAAAGCTATTCTCAGATGGCTTTTTCCAGGAAGAGTTTGTTTAAGTACTGTGATTTAATAGGTATTGAGGTTATAGTTCTTGGTATCTTAAAAAGTAATAAGTAGGGGCGCCTGGGTGGCTCAGTGGGTTAAAGCCTCTGCTTTCAGCTCAAGTCACGATCAAGGCCTGCATCGGGCTCTCTGCTCAGCAGGAAGCCTGCTTTCTCCTTTCTCTCTGTCTGTCTCTCTACCTACTTGTGATCTCTCTCTCTGTCAAATACATAAATAAAATGTTAAAAAAAAAAAAAAGTAATAAGTAGGAACACCTGGGTGGTTGAGTCGTTAAATATCTGTCTTCGGCTCTGGTCATGATCCTAGGGTTGAGGGATCAAGCCCCACATTGGGCTTCATGCTCTGCGGGAAGCCTCTTTCTCCCTCTCTTCACTTCCCCTGCTTGTGTTCCCTCCCTAGCTGTGTTTCTGTCAAATAAATAAAATTTTTGGAAAAAAAAAAAAGTAATAAGTCTTAGCAACTGCTGTTTCCTTGGTAACACTGTGCTTTGTTCTTTGTGAATTTTTCAAAGCATCTTTATATTATATTTACAAAGTGGCTTATGGAGTGGAATGTGTAAATGCTCTCCTATAGGGGAGAAACAGGAATAAGTTGTGCTTTACCAGTTATTCGTACTCCAGTTTTTGCTATATGTCATTTCTCTCTATTTTTTTTCTTTTTTTTTTTTTTAATATTTTAAGAGAGGGGCGCCTGGGTGGCTCAGTTGGTTGAGTGACTGCCTTCGGCTGGAGTCCCACAAGGGGCTCCCTGCTCGGCGGGAAGCCTGCTTCCCCCTCTCTCACTCCCCCTGCTTGTGTTCCCTCTCTGGCTGTGTTTCTCTCTGTCAAATAAATAAAAATCCTTAAAAATATTTTGAGAGAGAAGAGAGAGCACAAGCAGGGGGCAGGGACAGAGGGAGAAGGAGAAGCAGACTCCCAGCGGAGCAGGGAGCCCAATGCAGGGCTCCATCCCAGGACCCTGGGATCATGACCTGAGCTGAAAGCTGGCATTCAACCAACTGAGCCACCCAGGCACCCCATTTGTCTCTGTTTCAAAGGAGTAACAATTCTAAAAAAAATTTTGTTGATTTTATGTGCAAGGGCTGTGTAGAATTTCTAATAGGGGCTACTGGTAGGGAAAGATAATGAAAACAAGGATAGCTACCACTCATGAATGTCCTGTGCAAGCATTCTCATAGGAATTTTATTTAGAATTTCATTTATTCCTCATGATGTTGACCTACTGATTAAAAATTAGGTTCACCTGATTAAAGCAGAAAACCCAAGGTGATAATGTCTTAAAGTAAAAGTTATGCATACATCTAAAGGAAGCCTGAGAGAGTGTTCCAAATCGCAGGACCCTAGGCTGGAAACTAGCACTGTGATTAACTCTTGTTTTACAGATGAGTAGCTTACGTTAATTTGTCAAAGATTGCACACATAGCCTGTAAGCAGCAGAGCAAGATTGGGGTTAGGTTTGTTTTGACTCCATCGTACATGGCTTTTTGGTTTTTTGTTTTTCATTTTATCACTAGTGTCAGTTCCTTAAAAAGTTATCTCTAGCAATACCTCGTTTTCCTGAATATTCGTTTTTCTGTTGTGTTGGGTTTAAGCTAATGAAAGTGGACTTAGTAGCTTTATATTACAATCCACACCTGCATATTTTGTGTATATGTGAAATAAAAGTTTCAGAATACTGTGTGTTAAGATTTTTGCTGTGCCCTTAGATTTCCACCTACTGTATTGATTTTCATCACTTGGTTTAGTGGGCTGCTTTATAGGTTCTAGGGACTTGGTGAATTGGACTTAAATGCATTCTTTGAAGGTAATTTGATAAAGCTGATATAAAGATTTATCAATGTAGCTTTGAAGTATTTACTAAAATACTCTATATTGTAGGCTTTCTGTTGGATAAAAAAATTGGAGTAAATCAACCAAAGCGAATTGAAAACGCTAAAATTCTCATTGCAAATACCGGTATGGATACAGACAAAATAAAGGTATGTAACTACATTTCTTAGAATTCTAATTATTAGCTGCTTTATAAATTCAGGCTGAGAGTCGCACTAAAAAAAAAAACATAGATTGTATATGAATGTATTCAGATACTTAATTTTGGTGTATTTACATAAAAATATGTTGTGGGACTCAGAAATAATGAAAGTGATGGCTATTTTTATGCTTTCCTTTGTCTTAGATATTTGGTTCGAGGGTAAGAGTTGATTCTACAGCAAAGGTTGCTGAAATAGAACATGCCGAAAAGGAAAAAATGAAGGAGAAAGTTGAACGTATTCTTAAACATGGGATAAATTGCTTTATTAACAGGTGTGTATATGTTTTTGCATAATCTAGTGATTTTTGTTTACAAAGACATTTGCAAATGCTTCATATTGAATTAGTGACTTGTTATGTAGGAATTGTTTTTTCCAAATACAATTAGAATATTACAGCAACACATTTGTATCACCATTTTGTGATGTTTTAGGTTAATAGACTTGACTAATAAGTCTTTTTATATTAACTAAGAGTTTTTTGATCTGGCAATTACATTTTAGTTTAGGGATATCGTATACATATATTTGGTGGAGATCTTCAGTTTCATGTTTAATGATGGGACTTTGAAATAGCAAAAAGCTACTAGCAAAGGAATAAAGTAAGAATGAAGAAATGTAATAAAGAGTTTTAGGGCTTTAATTTGTATGAAAAAGTATGTGTAAACTTTTCCCAGATTTTCTTTCTTGTTAGTATCTAAGATGTGTATGGATTTTTTTCCCAAAGGCAATGGAAAATTCTTTTCAGTAAAACTAGAGAAGTCATGACTATCCACTCCAGTGGCCTGAGGCAGCATAACATGGAATCAGTATCCAAGGTGGCACACACTCTGGGCTCACAGCTTTTTTCCATGGTTCTCTAGCCAGTTTCTACCTTTGGGTCCCTGATATTACAAGGTCAGGTACCTAGGATTCAGTGGTAGTGTGTGCCACCTCAGAACAGGGTCTAGAGTGGGCAGCGGAGGAATCTTGTTTGCCCCCAGAAGCTCAGGCTGGAGTTTTGGCAAGAAGTTCTCTATTCTTCTCCAGGATCGAGGGGCCTGAACCCACAGCTTTGAACTGTTTGCTCATTCCCACCTCAGGGCTTTTGTGTCTAATTTTCCCTCTGCTTAGATTCTTAGGTTTTTTTAAATGGTGAAAATGCCAAGAGGAACTGCATATTTCTAGCAATGAAATGGTAGTGGTTAATTGATGGAGCCCAGCATGGGGCTTGATCCCATGACCCGAGCCAAAATCAAGAGTTGGAAGCTTAACTGACTGAGCCACCCAGGGGTCCCTTACATTAATAAAAAAAAAGTTGGGTTTTTGTTTTTTTTTTAAGTTCCAGACTTTAAACATGTTCTTTTTACTCTTGTTAAAAAATAAGGTCTGTTCGTTTTGGAAAAGAGAAAAGTATAAAGGAGCAGAATCTGAAGTCTATCCTTCCTGAAATCCATTCTTTTTTTAAGCCAACTTGTGCATGTTGTGTGTGTATGGTGTTCAGGTTTCAGTTTTTCACTTAGCTGTGAACACATGCTATTAACTTTTGTAACTTGCCTTTTAACCTAACTAATAATTTTTACTTACAATTACAATTTTTATAATTGGTAAATTGTGATGTACACAGACACACTTCTAGTGAACATTGAGTGCGTTGCCAGGTATTGCCGTTCTCAAAATATTTATACATACCTTCATTAAAGATTTTTAATATCTGAATTTTCTTACTTTAGAGCCTCGAGTGGAATCGAAGCATGTGATATTTATGGTTTTTGATGCATTTCTGCTACATTGCTTTTCAGAATTATGGTCTAGTTTATCCTATCAATAGCAATATAAAAAACGACTTGTTTGCAGTGCTAGCATGGAGGTACTAAGTTGTGTAATTTATAAATTTCTGTATATGGTATTTCTGATTTGTATTTCTTTATTGGTAAGGTAAAAATGGTTCCATGTTTTTTAGTCTGATATATTTTAGACTTACGAAATAACTATATTTTGAACATTTTTATTTTATTTATAGGCAGTTAATTTACAATTATCCAGAACAACTCTTTGGTGCTGCTGGTGTTATGGCGATTGAACATGCAGATTTTGCAGGTGTGGAACGTCTAGCTCTTGTCACAGGTATGGGAAAAAAGGCATTAATTTCTAACACTAATCTCTCTTGGATTTATTGATGGTTAGTTACTCTCAGTACCTTAAGGGACTTAGAATATAAATAGTCTGAAATCTCATTTATAGTTTTTGACACCCATAGATACCAAATTCTCTCCTCTATTTTCCATAGGTTATCAATACCTTTGTTACATTGTTTTAAAGGTAAAGTCCCAATTTAAGCTTTAGGAAATGGTATTATACAGTGTGCGCATATAAATCTCAAGATAGACTACTTGGATTTGAATCCCAGCTTCACCGTATATTTGACCTATGTAACCTTGAGTAAGAAACTTTGTATTTTAAGATTTTATTTAATTATTTGACACATTGCAAGTAGAGAGGCAGGCAGAGAGAGAAAGAGAGAGAGAGAGAGAGAGAGAGGGGAGGAAGCAGGCTCCCTGCTGAGCAGAGAGCTCCATGTGGGCCTTCATCCCAGGACCCTGAGATCATGACCTGAGCTGAAGGCAGAGGCTTTAACCCACTGAGCCACCCAGACACCCTTGAATAAGAAACTCTTTAAGTATTTCCTTGCCTCAGTTTTACTATTTCTGTATCAGATAATAACAGCATTCTCATGAGGGTTGTTGTAAAGATTAGTCAGTTTATATGAAGTGCTTCAAAGAGTGCTTGGCATATGGTAAGCAGTCAACCTAAAAAATGTCTGTTCATTAGTTCTTGTTAGAAAGCAAATTTTAAACATGTTGTGCATTTTAATTTATGCTTATGTTCGTAGGTGGTGAAATTGCCTCTACCTTTGACCACCCAGAACTAGTGAAGCTTGGAAGTTGCAAGCTTATTGAGGAAGTCATGATCGGAGAGGATAAACTGATCCACTTTTCTGGGGTAGCCCTTGGTGAGTGATAATGTAGATCCTGACTTAGGTTCCTAAATCTTTGATAGGCTCTGTTAATGTTAAAAGAAATAGTTACTATATTTACCTAGAGTATGATGTGTCTTTAATTCCTAAGAAGCATAGGGTGCATGTTAATTTCAGTCTGGAGGTCAATTTGCCTTTGTGAACAGTATATATTCAACATGATTGTGAATATGGGTAGTTACTAAAAAGAATGTATAATAGAAGAGAGGATGTGTTAGCTTTTAAAACCAAATAATAATCATAACCAGTATCTACATAAATAATAGAAGGCAAACTTTCATTTTTTGTATTCACTGTGACCTAAGAATATTTTTTAAACTTTAGGTGAAGCGTGTACCATTGTTCTTCGTGGTGCCACTCAACAAATTTTAGATGAAGCAGAAAGATCTTTGCATGATGCTCTTTGTGTTCTTGCCCAAACTGTGAAGGATTCTAGAACAGTTTATGGAGGAGGTAAGTGTTAAAAATATTAAACTTGTTTTATTGAAGTATAGTGATGGTTTTGGCTTAAATGATTTTTAGAAAATTTATATATTATGTGTTTGCACTTAGTTTTAAAATTTTTGACATGTCTTAAGGAATATCAGTAAATCAGTGTGTTGGAGATAATTAACATCATATTTATTGGAATTTCATTTTCATCTGCAGGATGTTCTGAGATGCTCATGGCTCATGCTGTGACACAGCTTGCCAGTAGAACACCAGGCAAAGAAGCTGTTGCAATGGAGTCTTATGCTAAAGCACTGAGAATGGTAAGTTGATAAAGACCTCTGAACTTAAACATTTTGTGAGTATTGATGATTTTTAAATGTCTTGGACATGTTTGCTAATTTTTAAAGATTTTATTTATGACAGCAAAAGAGGGAGCACAAGCATGGGAGTAGTAGAGGGGAAAGCAGGCTCCCCACTGAGCAGGGAGCCTGATGTGGAGCTCGATCCCAGGACACTGAGATCATGACCTGAGCTGAAGGCAGATGCTTAATGACTGAGCCACCCAGGCACCCCTAAATGTATAATTTTTAAAAAGCCGTGCTAGTTAGGACTAAATCAACTTTCTTATTGTAGAATAGTTACCATTTGTCTTTTTGACTTACAGTTGCCAACGATCATAGCTGATAATGCAGGCTATGACAGTGCAGATCTGGTGGCACAGCTCCGAGCTGCCCATAGTGAAGGCAATACAACTGCTGGACTGGGTAAGAAAGCGATTATAGTAATTAAGAGTAACTCTTCACCAAAATCAGTTTTTTTTAAAGATGAATTCCTAGGATAACTATAGCAAAGATTTCTGTGGCATTTGCTTCTGTAACCATTATATATCCTAGGAGAATTTTTAACTTCATATTCCCAACACTGTCAGAGCTGTTCTTCCATAAGGGGTATAAAACTGGTTAGAAGACTTGTAATTAGTTTATTATGTGGTGAGTATAGGATTTAAATACATAAATAGTACTAATATTCTGAAATAAGTATAAACTTTGTTTCTTATAACATTAAATCCTATTTTCACAGGAAACTTATGATGAGGCATTCTTGAGTGTAGGTCTTTATGTAGGTAACAGTAGCCAAAGGAGCAGATTTAATTCAAATTGAAAAATTTCTCAGTGAACTGTCCAAGACCATTACAGGAATAGTCATAGAGGGTAGATAATATTGTCACTGGAGAAGAGAGACCTAATGAATAACAAATGAGCCTTCAGAAGGTGAAGTACTATTCTCAAAAGAGGAAAAATAGATGACTTTTGAATTCTCCTCCAGTTCTTAAGAATCCATGTTAATTAGGGATAAGGCCATTTTCTGTCGTAATTTTATATACATATGTGTACACATATATACACACATGTACATGCATATATGTAAAAACGATAGGTCATTGAGTATTTCGTGTAAATTTTCCATTACCTGAGCTAGTTGACCTCCATTAGTAAGATGATCGGTAGTTTACCTTTTAATTTTCTAAAAGGCTTTCCTTGAATGTTTGACTGATGAGGATGGTCTAACTAAATTGAGTAGTAAAGTCTTGTAATCTCATGTTTTATAACAGGATTAATTTTATTTGTTTTAAGTTATTAGAGATTTTGATGATTTAGTTTTTAAAACTATTATTGTTTACTTAGTAAATACTTTGTCTTTTCAGATATGAAGGAAGGTACCATTGGCGATATGGCAGTACTGGGTATAACAGAAAGTTTCCAAGTGAAGCGACAAGTTCTTTTGAGTGCAGCTGAAGCAGCAGAAGTGATTCTTCGTGTGGACAACATTATCAAAGCAGCACCAAGGTATCATTAGCGCTTTAACATAACATTTTTTAGGAACCAAAAAAGATAATTGCATGTATTTGGTAATTGTAGTTGATAGAAAAAGACATTTCTGCCTAGCTAAAGGTATAATGGACATTATTTAAAATCTGTAGTCACAACTCTTAGGTTTAGTCAGGAAAGCTTAGAGGGGAAGAGAGGTGTGAGTGTCACAGGGGGACTCTGAGGATTGAAGGGTCACATGAAGAACCAGGCTTGGAAAGGTGAAGGAACAGGTGGCGTGGGGGCAAGGGCTGTAGTGGTAAGAAAAAAAGGCTTTTTCCCAGGCTGAGTCTGCTCCAGTCATTTTCTGTCCTGTATACTTTTAGTATAGATTGTCTTAAGCTCATAATGTGCTGAGTTCCTTACATGTTCCTATTTCAGCATTGGTTTTCTTTCCTTTTTTTTAAAGTTTTATATATTTTAGCGCACACAAGCACAGGGAGGTGCAGAGGGGGAGGGAGAAAGAAACTCTCACAGACTCTTCCCTGATCTTGGAGACCTGTGCGTGGCTCAATCTCATAACCCTAAGATCATGAACCAATACGAAGAAGTCGGATTATTATCTGACTGTGCCACCCAGGGGTTCCTCATCAGTTTTTTGTTTTTTTTTCCTCATCAGTTTTTTAAGGTGTCAAATTCTTTGAGAAAGTCATTCACACAAAAAATAGTTAAGTAGTTAGAAAATCTTCACTTTTGAGGATTCAGTTAATAATTTTAATTGTTATTATTATTCAAACATTAACTTTACCTTGTGGTGGAGGTTCAGGGAATTGGGAGATGATGGTTGCTTACACCAGGAGATAGAGGTAAGGGTAGTAAGAAGGGATTGATAAAAGATTCTGAAGGTAGAGCCAGCGGAATGATTGTGGTTTGGGTATAAGGTTTGAGGGGAAAGGGAATGGAGGTACTCCAGGGTTTTTGTTGGGATAAGTAAGTTTCTCTTAACTCAGATGCGGAAGACTTTGAGAAGGAGGGTGGGGGTGTTAGTCTTGGACATTTGAGCTTTCCCTTGAGAAATTATTTGGGTAATGGAAGCTGAAGTAGAGAAGCTTGAGCTGGAATTGTAAGTTTAGGAAATGTCAGCCTGCATGTGGTATTTAAAGCCATGAGACTGGTGGTGTTCCCAAGAGAGGGAATGTAGCTAAAGGAAGGAAGGGATTTTAGGCACTGGACACTTGAGAATTCCAGTAATAAGTTTGGAAAGGTTCAGAGCAACTGGCAGAAGACACTAAGAAGGAACGTGAAGTAATAGATAAAGGATAATTATTAACCAGGTGATGGATACCTGGGGATTCTGTATATAATCTGTGCTTTTCTGTACATTTGAAATTTTCCATAATAAAAAATTTTAAAGGTTGGGGGTGTGGGTGCTACTGAGGGTAGGAGGAAAATGTGTGTCTCAGAAGCCAAACGAAGAAAATGTTTTTAGGGGTGAGGAGTGATCAGCTGCCATAGCGATAAAAATATATTGGTCAAGTAAGCTAAACACTGAAAACTGAGCTTAAAGTTTGGGTTTAGCAGCAGAGGTTGTGGGTATTCTTGACAAGCAGTTTTGTGGAGTGGAGGGTTCAAAATTCTGAAGTAGATTTGACAGAGCCAGGAAAAGAAGAATTGGAGGAAGTGTACATAGACTGTTTTCTTGAGGAGTCTCTTGTGAATGGAAGCAGAGAAGTGGGATGGGGGCTAGAAGATGCGGGTCTCTATTGTGAACAGTCAGTGCTGTACGTGGGAGTGATCTTGTAGTGGGGTGATGGATGTGGAGGAGCGAGCAGCCTGTTGAGTAGCTGTGAGAAGGAATGGGAGAATGAGAGACGAAGGCTTGGTTTTAGATGGGATCACGGGGAGCACAGGGGAATTTGCCCCTGGGAACAAGAGGGAAGGAGGAGTACTATCAGGAGATTGCACCTTAAATGGACTCTGTCGCAAGGAATCTGTGCAGAACCCAGTAGCATCCACTTCAGTGGCTTGCTTCTGTAAATGGCAGCTGTCCTCTTAGAATAAGGAAAGAGGAGGATGTGGAAAGAAAAGGGGAGTGGTATTTAAATCTGTGGTGTAGTGGAAGGAGGACTAGGCTGAAGAATCAGAAGATTCTCTGTCTCTGGTACGGGTAGGGTAGGGTAATGAGGAACGGTCCTATTTTGGAATGGAACATTGGTGAGGGAAGGAGGAGTTAAGAGAAAGTTTCTTGGAAGCTGTGCCAGCGAAGATGAGAGTGTGGTTCTGTTTTCTCCTGTCTTTAAGCAGAATGATAGCAAAAGGAAATTGAGGTCTGTGACATTTTCTGGCTTGGCAGCAAGGTCACATAACCATACCCACCTTCAGAAAATCTTTGCAGTGACTTGGCACCCTCACCACATTTGAAATATACACTAAAATACCTCATTTGATCTGAGATCACTGTTTTAATGGCTTAAGTGTCTTTTTTTTTTAAGTTTTTTTTTTTTTTTTTAAGATTTTATTTATTTGACAGAAGCATAGCCAGAGAAGGAACACAAGCAGGGGGAGTGAGAGAGGGAGAAGCAGGCTTCCCGCTGAGCAGGGAGCCCGATGTGGGACTTGATCCCGTGTCTCCGGGATCATGACCTGAACCGAAGGCTTAACCAACTGAGCCACCCAGGCGCTCCTTAAAAGTTTTTTAAAAAGATTTTTATTTATTAGGGAAAGCACATAAGCAGGGGGCACTGTGGGCAGAGGGAGAGGGAGAAGCAGGCTCCCCACTGAGCAAGGAGCCTGATGCAGGCCTCCATCCTAGGACCCTGGGATCATGACCTGAGCAGAAGGCAGATGCTTAACTGACTGAGCCACCCAGGTGCTCTGGTTTCAGTTAAATTTAGTAGATATACTCAATGATTTGTAGTAAAGAAACATGAGAAATTGTGTTTAACTCAACCTTCCCAAAGGATTCTTTCAGACTCTTATACTTAACCTCCAGGGAACTCGTTTTCCTGATTTGTTGCCCTGTGACAGCTGCTGGAGAACTTTTTTTTGTATTGATAGCTTTCAACATCCTTAATCGTATTCCCATAAGCTTCCAGGGTTGGAAGATCTTTTTTGTTTATATGGTTCCAGTTTGCTGTACTCTTTGGATCTGTTTTTATACTTTTTCTGCTTCTCTAGAATGATTGCTATACTTGACTATAGAAGCAGTGCTTATATAGGTATTAAGGAAGAAAAATCTTTAGTACCCCGCCATGCCTTCTTATTGAGAGATTCATTATTTTCTCACCAGAGAATAAGTGTTAACATCTAAGATGTATGTGAAAAACACTGTTTATATACTTTGGTGAATTACCTAAACCTTGTCACTAGTCTGTCTACTGGCATTCATTTTCATTCATTTAGAATAGTAATCCAGAGATTTTATTCTAGGGGCCCCAAAGTCTTGTCGTTTTACAACTTCTGACTAAGAGTATACTGTCTTTGTCTTTGATTTAGTAAAATGCCCTAACACATGAGTTGAAAACTTGAATTAACCTTTTTGTGGAGAGTATGTATTTATTAAATAGGTTGTTTGAATGAGAAAGTTGAGAATTGCTAAATACCTGCAGGTCTTCACATTCCACAGATGTACTGTTTTCTTACTAATACAGTAATAATTGAGGGACGTTAGTAATGAGGTAGAAACATCCTTGTTATAGAGAATTGGTTATGGTGGTTTTGATAAAATTAGGAATTCAGTTGTGCTTGTATTTATTATAAACCTTCGATTACAATCATGCTTTTCAATTTTACCATGCGTTTTCTTAAGTGTTTGTTTTGTAATACTTGCAGGAAACGTGTCCCTGATCACCACCCCTGTTAAACAATCCCATGTGCTGTTGAGCTCTGGACCAGTTAGTTCATAGTAAAGTTGTGTTTGAAAGACTTCGACCTTTTAAAGAAGACTGTGGAATCGAAGTTTATCTGTGGCTCTTATATCCTTAAGTTTGGACATTTAACTGACCTTCTGTTTTAACATGGGTCTAATTTATTTGCTGTTCGATTTTCCATAAAATTCAGTTGACTTAAAAGTTCATTTCTCATACTGTGCATCAAAATAAAACTTTGAACAACTGTTCTTATCTGTCTTAGTGGTTTGTACTTTTTTTTTCATTTAATGGGAGCAAATGAACATGCTCTTGGTATGCAGCTGTTCCGCTTAACTAGTGGTTGACCTTACGCGTTTATGAGGTAATGATCTTGTCAAGTCCAAGTCAGATGTGATAAACATAGATTAATCTTTTGGTTTGTAATCATATGTAACCTTTATTAGCTGTTTAATTTTGTTTAGTGAAAGAATCTTAAAGTTTAGTACTCAATTTAATTTTGTGTTGTCTTAGTACTCTCTTACATAGGACAAATGATCGTGGTTTCTGTTACTTCAATTTGGAAAGAGTCCTGTTTTAAAAGTTGGTTGTAACAGGCTGCTTCTCAAGCACCTTTGATGCTTTAATGGGTAGTATCCTCTTAGAGAAGATGGATGTGGTTAGATTTAGACATTGTTGGTTGTCGTTCAGTTAGGGTTTTTTGGTTTTGGCAAATGGATTTGAGAAAGAGTGGGAATAGGGAAGGTTTATACTGAATTAATGGTTTAAAGGTGACTTTATATTTGGAGGTTATTAAATACATCAGTGTATAGGAGAAAGCCTGGCAGTAGGTTGAGTTTTTACAGGGTATCTCTGCTGCCTTCTTCCCATAGAGGAGCAAAAGGGTTTTCAAAGAAATGCTGATAAAACAACCTGTTTTGTTGTGTTTGCTTTGCTCAAGTAGGTCCATGTGAGGCTGTTTGAACCTATGACCTTGAGATCAAGAGTCACATGCTCTACGGACTGAGCTGGCCAGGCACCCCCAGTCTGTTTTGTTTTTGTCCAAAAAGTTTGTCTCATCATTTTAATACCACTTTTGTAGAAGCTCTTAAAACTGGGAAAACTTGTATTTTTGGTGGTCCTAGTGTAGACCTCCAACATTAACATTTATGAGAAACTTTTCCTGAGATTATCAGAGATTTATACTGATTTTTTTAAAGTACTTTATCATGTCATAGCATCAGTTTTCATCTCCACACCTCGGGTGGAACAGGTAGGCATGTCATGACCAAGAAAACCTACAGAAATTTCAGTAGAAGTGGATTTAAACATCTGTCCTGAGAGTACTAGCTAGGCTGGAGTAAGAGTAAGATAACTTGGGCATGTTTTCTCCAGAGGTCTTAAAAAGAATACACCTTAAAAACAGGTGGAAACATAGGAGCTTCATTGTTTCATCCAAGAATACACCCATGCCTCTATTTCTCTTTGAATTCATAACCTTTGAAGCCCTTACATTGTTGTCATAAACCTAGACTATTTCAGGATCATGAATTTTAATGTTTTTTCAATCTTAAATATCAACTGAGGCCTCACTCTTCCTGTAAGGTCTTAGGATGGAGTTTCTTATAACTCAGAAACAGTAAATATGGAAGCAGCGAGTTTTTCACAAAACTTGTGACATGGAAATAGAGATCTAGAAATCCTTCAGTTTTCCTGTGAAGGATAATGTGTATACTCTTTATTCTCCTTTTACTGTCTTTAAGCGAGGATCTGGTTTTTTGTTTTTGTTTTTTTTGTCTGCTTGGAGGCTCCTGGCCCACTTTCCTTGCTGAATGCCTCACAGCTTCCTGTGGTTTAACTCAGGAGGCACTGGCAGGATGTGGGGATAGGGAATTGGTATTTTCTTCTGCTTTTGCTCTTTGTCTCTGGAAATGATTGTATCCCTGTGAGACCTGTCCAGTACAGTTTTGCTGGTAGCCCCCTTGTTCATGCCTGTTAGCTTTGAAGAGGCTAGGGTAGCATTGCTGTTCCCTGTTCCGCTAGCTTCATGAGTGGTGACTGCGGCTAACACTCATATCTGGCTGTCTCAGGACCATCTTGATTCCCCTACCCCTCCATTCTTGTCTTAGGATTCTCTCTCCCTCTGCCCCTCCCACCCCATGTGTGCACTCATGTGTTCTTTGTCAAATAGGTCTTTTAAAAAGTTTTCAAAAAAATAAGATTTTTCTCGGATGCATAACGTTTTGGGTTTGGGAGATTTTAAAATTATGAGTAATTATGAGTAAAAATTATATTTGGTGCTTTTTTTCTCCCCTTTTTAATTTCCTGATTATGTCAGAATTTCAAGAAAACATCAAAGGGCTATGGAAGTGTTAATATGCATTTACATGTTTACTTTATAAAATTGAAGTCCTGTAGTGAAAACATTTTTGGGTAGCAAAATCATTGGTAAACCCATAACCGTGTTGTTTGAGAAATGTTTCTTGTGTATTACTTTAGAAGAAAGCCACTTGACTACATGCCACATGTTTATAATTTGACATTTGATTCAGAGCACTTAACTCATTAGACAAGAACCATGTACAGGTCAGTTGGTGTCACTATTTTATGGCTGCAGCCTACAGCTGTATTGGAAAAGGTGGGCCCATTAATCTTGGGGCTAGGAAGACAGGGTCAAACAAAGTCAGAGCCATCTAAAAGGCTAGCTATAGATACAGCTCAGAAGACAGTTATAGCAAAAGGTTTCTAAGCATCAACTGAGTGTAGTTTCATTTCAGTCAGACATGAGAAAATAAACTAAATCCTAGCTGCCTAATAAGAATCTGGACTGGTTACTAAAGGACTTAATAAATATTTGACAGCCTATTACATTGAATGATTAAAGAGATCTGTTGGCAGTCTAATTAGTGGGTTGCAGATATTCTACCGGGTGGGAGATAGCAACAGGAAGAAATTGTGATATGAAAGTTTTTCTTTCTCTGGTTTAGTGAGAAATAATTATAGTAGGGAAACACATGAGAATAGCCTGTGTAGTGTCATTTTAGGACCAGACTTTGCTGTGTAAAGATGCTTTTAAAAATTGCAAAAGTAACTTTAAAAGCTAAACATGAAAGTTTTAGTAAAGACACTTTTTGTGTCCTTGCTAGAAAGATTCAGTAACATAAAGGACTACATTAAATCACCCACAGTGACAGCAGTATCTTTAAGGTTGATATATTTGTGGGAAGAAGAAAAGTTCACAGTATACATTTTAGAAAATGGCCAAGATAGCTATACACTGACCATGAAAAGACCCTATCTACAAAAATCAAAACAGATCAGAACAACGGCTGAGAAACTGTGACTAGAGACAGAAGCATCCTATATATACCACAGCCTGCAACTCAGGTTTCCAGATGCTTGTTTCAAGTAAACATTTTTTTCACCTACTACCTTCTTCCTAATATGGCTCTGGAAATGTGGTTTCCCTCAAGGGAAGGGGATTCAGCTCAGCTCTGCTTCATAATTTGAATAAACAGAAGGGCTCTGCTCTACAGAGGTAGGCAGGATTACAACTGGGCTTGATTTTAATAAGGTCGCGTTGTCTACTTTCTAGATCCCTTCTAGCGTTTTAGTAACAGTAAGCAGTTGAGAGCAGACCTGGAGTCAAACCCTTTAGGGAAAACCAGCCAAGTTAGCATGAACCTCCATCAAGTGTACAGAGGCAGCCGGACTCCACAAGGAGGCATTTTCCAGGGGTCTCAGCATGTACTGAGCTGCAGGGGAAAAGCTTCATCTTGAGCCTTTGCAACAGCACAGTGTGTGAGTCCGACTGACTAGGTAGAAATGTCTTTTATAAAAGTGAATTAACAATATTTTCATATCACTTATGGCCATTCATAGTAACACTGATATATCCTGCAAATGACTGGAGCAGGCCACCAGAACTCAGGTGAATTCTTTAATAAATACCTTGTTTGAGGAGGTCATGAATATCGTGACCAGCCACTTCTGGAGTGGGAGAAGGACAAAATGTCCTAGTCCTTGCCCCGGAGTGTTTCAAAATCTCTTTGGAAAGCTGATTTTCTTGCAAAGAAGTCCTCATGCTCTCCAGAGCACACAACTTCCCTTTGGGAGAGATTTTTTCCAGAAATTTTTTCTTGGTGTAATTGAGGCGTTTCTTCTCACTTCATCGGCCCCCACTGGCAGAAGCACCCCACATACCTCAGAGCAGTCCTTTGCACTCTAAAGGAGAGTTCTCCAGAAGATGGTGGAGTTGTGTCGTTGGCCTTGACTGACAACTGAAGCATTCAGGTGTTTGGAGGAAGAAGTAGAGAAGGTAGGGTAGGTGCCTCTCCTTCCTGGCTTTCCTCCTGGGTCAAGGCATAGCGTCTGGCTTTTCTGGGGTCAGGCTCTGGCGTCTCCTCAGCCCATCTTCCTACACGGCGCACCCCTTTGGCCACTTTGGGTGCATTCCTGCAAGGATTATGATCATAGATGACCAGCTTCAGACTTGACAGGTGGGCCAGGCTGGGGAAGTAACGAATGCTGTTCCTGTCCACATCGATCACCTCCAGGCAGGGCATGTGCAGCAGCACAGTGGGGAAATCGGTCAGCAGGTTGCCCGAGAGCCAGATGGTTCGCAGCTCCCGGAGGCGCTGGAGCTGGCCCGGCAGCAGACGGAGGGCATTGGAGCCAGCATGCAGCGTCTTAAGGAGCCTCAGCTCGCAGACCACATCTGGCAGCTGGGTGAGGCAGTTGGCCTCCACCCACAGCGTCCGGAGATTCTGGAGCAGGCTCAGCTCACTGGGGAGGTCGCAAAGTTTGTTGTTACCCAGGTAGAGGATGCAGAGCTGTTTCAAAGTACACACCACCTGAGGCAGAGCCTTGAAGTTATTGAAATCCAGGGCCAAGATCTGCAGGTTCTGGAGCTGCCCCAGCTCTGGAGGCAGGCTGCTGAGGTGGTTGTCACTCAGGTAGAGCTTGACCAGCTCCTGGAAGGAGCACATGAGCACAGGGAAGCGGCGAAGCTGGTTCCCACTCAGATCCACCATCTTGTCCATCGGCATCTCCCGGAGGTCTCTGACCATGTAGCTCTGGCAGCATTCAGCGGGGACAAAGGCCACCAGGGCCCGGATGGTGTTCCCCATGCAGAGGCCGGAGGCACAGTGAGGCCCGGCCCATATACTCGCTGAGGGGGTGTCCCGGGGGAGATGGACTGCCTGGAGCCCCATTCTCTTCTCCCATTATAACCTGGGATCGGCCTGACAAAAGCCAGTCCCTTCAACAGAGAAAAGTGCTCACGATAGCCACTTGAGTGTCGGGTGACAGGGTCTGGGAGCCAGTCTGATTCACAGACTTACTTTCAGTCACCTAAGCTCCCGTGGCCTTTATCTACATTTTTTGTTTGTTTGTGTCAAGCTGAAAATAGCTTCGCTGTTTTTTCTAATGATAAAACATTCAGACGTTATATGAATGTGTAACAGAAGGAAATAGTCCTCTTACCCAGGGACAAATACTGTAAACATTTTAATGTATGTCCTCTAGCCTTTTTGCTAAAAGTAATCAATTTATTTTTAAAAAGTTACTTACACTGTTGAGGAGTCTTTTATCATAACATCTGGACATATTTTTGTGTTTGCAGGTATCTACATAATTATTTTAATCACCTGTATTCCATTATACGGAGGCATTGTAAGTGCATACAGGTCTCTAATGTCGGGCACCTAGCTGGCTTCCAGTTATCCTCGTACACGCAGTGGGAGCTGTCATCCACTAATTTCCCTAGGACATGCCTTAGATGTGTTCTTGGGTCAAAGATACACATCTTTTAAAGGCTTTTCCTTGATAGTGTTCCTCCATACCCCCAACATATCTGAACCAGTGTACATACCCTTCCCAGGTAATAGTTTTCCATAGTTTACAAAAGCAGGAGAGAGAAAGGATGAAAGCTGGCCTTTGGAAGCTTAGATAAATGAGGATGTATTTCTCTAGCCACTTGTGGCAGAGAACAGCTTAACTGCCAGTCTAAGGTTTGTGCTTTTCCTCTACAGTGTGCAGCCGTAGGAAGCAGCTGGCCAGCCAGGACAGGGCCTAGTACTGGTCTTGGGCAGAGAATCTAATTCTGGCCTCTTCTAGGCCTGGCTCATACAAAACAAGCCTTGCCTTCCTGCACCCTGTCTTTCCCCATCTGCGTGCTGGATATCAACACCAGGGTGACCTTAGAAGCCCTTGGAAGACCTTAGAAGACCACGTGGAAATCAAATGTTCAAGTTGGCAGGGCCTTGGTCAACCTGGATCCCTGAGTCAGTGCTAGGATCGGAACACTTCCCTGCCTTCCTGCACACACGTTCCCTGCTACCCGTTGGATTTAGATAAGTGACTAATAAACCTCACTTTTGTTAAGCCATCCAGATCTGGGAGCATATCTATTACATTATCTTAATGAACAGAGCATTTGTTAAAAATAAGGAGTTAAGTCTATGTATACTAATATGCAAAGATAATCAGGATAAATGAAGTGGGGGGAAGCACATTTCAGAAGTTTTTATGAGCCCATCTGTGAAAAAATATGCATATATCCTTGTCTATGCATAAAAGGATCACTGAGACATAACAGTGATTGGGGAATCTGCCTGAAGGTTTGGGCGTGATCCAGACCTTTCCATCTTTTTGCAAGTACTCTCTTGCACTAAGTGTTTTTTTTTCTTCTTTTTTTAAACTATAGACATGTATTTTAAACTTATTCCAAAAAAGACAGTCCATCAGCCTGCCTGCTGTCTGGGTAGTGTGCCGGGGTTTTGGGGGAGGCTTATATACCTTTACTGCTCAGTTGCTCCTAACAGCCTCAGCAGAGCAGAAGAACATTCCTCCCTAACAGCTGTTCCAGAGCCCTCTGGTGATGCGCCACTATCCGCCTTTCTTCTCAGTTGCAACTGAGGACTGAGTGTCCTTGGACTTTTATGTGCTGAATGTCAGAGGCTATTATCTTGAGCCCTCTTGCTTTGTTGATTTGTACTATAATAACTAGCTTCTCAACAAGTACTGTGCTTGGCCTCTATATTTAGCCTGGCCACTGGTGACCACAGAGGGCCACGAAGCCACTGCCCTGTGCCCCTAGAAATAATGAGAACAATGATTGCTACCTGTTACTATTTGTAATTAATCTGCTAAGTACTAAGCACTGTGCCAGGTGCTTTCCATCTACCATCTCTTCTCAGAACCGCTGCCAGATACATTTTTTAAAAATATTTATTTTAGTCCCACATCAGGCTCCCTGCTCGGCAGGAAACCTGCTTCTCCCTCTCTCACTCCCCCTGGTTGTGTTCTCTCTCTGGCTGTGTTTTTAGCAAAAAAAAAGATTGATTTATTTTAGAGAGGGAGGACCAATGGGGAGAGGCAAAGGGAGAGAAAGAAGCAGACTTGCTGCCAAGCATAGAGTGATGTGGGGCTTCGATCCCAGGACCCTGAGGTCATGATCTGAGCTGAAATCAAGAGTTGGATGCTCAATTGACTGAGCCACCAGGGCGCTCCTCAGATACATATTTTTTATCCCCCATTTTCAGGTGAGAAAACTGAGGCTCCAAGAGGTTTCCTAATAACATCAAATATTTATCAAGCACCCACTATGTTCTAGATGCAAGGAGTCTTGTGGCTAACAAGACAGCTAGGACTCTAGATCGCGAAGTGTACAGTTCCACCAGAGCCAGGGTGGTAGATTCTCTTCTTGGAGTGAAGGTCCCACCAGCTGACAAAATGCCCTCACAGAACTTCCACTTTTTTTTTAAAAGATTTTATTTATTAATTGTTGGGGACGATGCCTGATCTGCCCCTCCCGCCATGCCCAAGCCACCAGGAACTTTGGTGGAGGTACCTGTGAATGTGAATGAAAGTCCCTCTGGGCTTTCCTCACCTAGAATCCGGAAAGCCACATACCCTGTGGGCGGGGGCCATATGTCCTTTGTGTGCTTATCCAAGACATATAGTCCCATTTAATCCTCCTCCTGGTGATCATATCTCTGTAACTCTTATCTGTAGTCCTT